>CM049416.1:24492500-24522500 GCA_026929865.2 Hyperoplus lanceolatus
AGCCGGCCAATCAGGAGGTCCCAGGGGCTGTCACACCCCCCTCCATGAAAACGAGTCCCACCATGTCACCTGCAACATAGTCTGGCTTGACCACTCCAGCCAGCGTCCATTAAGCGCTGGCGTCGGCAAACAACGCTACGCCTCCATTGGCTGCTTCCCGGGGTTAGCCCCGCCGTAGATGATTGTGATTGGTTCAAAGAAATAAAAACAGGCCAGCCCAGTTTCCCCCCGAATAGACGGCTCTAAACGGAGTGCTTCCAGACCATACTACTTGCTGTAGTTTGGTCTGGCTTTGCGAGACTATCTGCAACACAACAAAAGTTAATACGTTTTGCATTGCCAATCATTTGCACTCAAGCTGTCACAGGATTGACAGCCCTATATCTAACTGTGTGCGTGTCTCTCCCTCCCTCCCTCTCTCCCTCTCTCCCCCCTCCCTCCCTCCCTCTCCCCCCTCCCTCTCTCTCTCTCCCTCCCTCCCTCCCTCCCTCTCTCTCCCCCCTCCCTCCCTCTCTCTCTCCCTCTCTCCCTCTCTCTCCCCTGCCTCTCTCCCTCTCTCCCCCCTCCCTCCCTCCCTCCCTCCTCCCCCTCCCTCCCTCCCTCTCTCCCTCTCCCTCTCCCTCTCCCTCCCTCCCTCCCTCCCTCCCTCCCTCCCTCCCTCCCTCTTCCCTCCCTCTCCCTCTCCCTCCCCTCTCCCTCCCTCTCCCTCCCTCTCTCCCTCCCCTCTCCCTCTCCCTCTCCCTCCCTCTCTCCCTCCCTCCCTCCCTCTCTCCCTCCCTCTCCCTCCCTCTCCTCTCCCTCCCTCTCCCTCTCCCTCTCCCTCTCTCTCCCTCCCTCTCCCTCCCTACCTCCCTCTCTCCCTCTCCCTCTCCCTCTCCCTCCCTCTCTCCCTCTCCCTCTCCCTCTCTCCCTCCCTCCCTCTCCCTCCCTCTCCCTCCCTCTCTCCCTCCCTCCCTCCCCCTCTCTCTCCCCCCCTTCCTCCCTCCCCCCCTCTCCCTCTCCCTCCCTCTCCCTCCCCTCTCTCTCCCTCCTCTCTCCTCCCTCCTTCCCCTCCCCCCTCCCTCTCCCCCTCCCTCCCTCCCTCCCTCTCCCCCCTCTCCCCTCTCTCCCTCTCCCTCCCTCCCCTCTCCCTCTCCCTCCCCTCCCTCTCTCCCTCTCCCCTCCCTCCCTCCCTCTCCTCCCTCCCTCCCTCCCTCCCTCCCTCCCTCCCCCCCTCTCCCCCTCTCCCCTCTCCCTCCCTCCCTCTCTCTCCCTCCCTCCCTCCCTCCCTCTCCCCCTCCCTCCCTCCCTCCCCTCTCCCTCTCCCTCTCCCTCTCCCTCCCTCCCTCCCTCCCTCCCCCCTCTCCCTCCCTCTCCCTCCCTCCCTCTCTCTCCCTCTCCTCTCCCTCCCTCTTTCCCTCCCTCCCTCCCTCCCTCCCTCTCTCAGTCGGCGGTCCAGCCCTTCCCTTCCACACGGGTATGCTCTCTCTCTCCAACTCTTCCTACAAGCGAATGCAGATCCTGGATCAGAATGCCGCCATGTTGGATTATAAACATGGCCGCCACTCAGACCGGTAACACTGAGGTCACATGACCACACAGCCGTGGAGAACTGACCCCAGACCTGTCTAAATCCTTTATTCTTATTTTCTTCTTTGTTCCAATCTCATGTCTAAAAGTCTCTTTTAAAGGGGGCCACACACACAGACAGAGAGAGAGACAGGCAGGCAGGCAGGCAGAGAGACAGGCAGGCAGCAGCAGACGAGAGACTAGCAGGCAGGCAGCAGAAGCAGAGAGGCAGGCAGGAGAGAGCAGGCAGGCAGCAGGCAGCAGGCAGGCAGGCAGAGAAGAGGAAGGCAGGCAGGCAGGCGCAGGCAGACAGCAGGCAGGCGACCAGGCCCAGGCCCCCCCCCCCCCCTCTCTCTCTCCTTCCACAATATCTCTCTCCCATTTCAAGAAAATCCTGAAAATATGTTGGATTATACAGGCAGGCAGTCAGACCGGACACTGAGTCACAGACACACAGCCTGAGATCTTTTTTTTTTTTTTTTTTTTTTTGGGGCACAACACACAGACAGAGAGAGAGACAGAGAGACAGACAGACAGAGAGACAGGCAGGCAGGCAGGCAGACAGACAGAGAGACAGGCAGGCAGACAGACAGAGAGACAGGCAGGCAGGCAGACAGGCAGACAGACAGAGAGACAGGCAGGCAGGCAGACAGACAGAGAGGCAGACAGGCAGGCAGGCAGGCAGGCAGGCAGACAGCCCCCCCCCCCACACACACACACACACACACACACACACAGACAGAGAGAGAGACAGAGAGGCAGGCAGGCAGGCAGACACACACACAGACAGAGAGAGAGACAGAGAGACAGGCAGGCAGGCAGGCAGACAGACAGAGAGACAGGCAGGCAGGCAGGCAGACAGACAGAGAGACAGGCAGGCAGGCAGGCAGGCAGACACACAGACAGAGAGAGAGACAGAGAGGCAGGCAGGCAGGCAGGCAGACAGACACAGACACACACACACAAACAGGCAGGCAGGCAGACAGACAGACACACAGACAGACAGGCAGACAGACAGAAAGGCGGGGAGACACACACACACACACACACACACACACACACACACACACACACACACACACACACACACACACACACACACACACACACACACAGACAGATGATGTGTGTGCACTGAAATAAAATCCAGTGTTAATACACAGCCTAGGCTCTGTAAACTGGCATGTTAACTAAGCCGGGGCCAATGCAGCTAGCAAAATGCCCATTTACATTCTATTTACAGAGCCTATTCTGGGTATTAACACTGGATTTATTTAGTGCACACACACAGTACAGACAGGTAGCGGATCATGAGGAGACAGACACACAGTACAGACAGGTAGTGGATCATGAGGAGACAGACACACAGTACAGACAGGTAGTGGATCATGAGGAGACAGACACACAGTACAGACAGGTAGTGGATCATGAGGAGACAGACACACAGTACAGACAGGTAGTGGATCATGAGGAGACAGACACACAGTACAGACAGGTAGCGGATCATGAGGAGACAGACACACAGTACAGACAGGTAGTGGATCATGAGGAGACAGACACACAGTACAGACAGGTAGCAGACAGACAGGTAGTGGATCATGAGGAGATATTCACTGATTTGGACAAAAAGTGATTTTGACAACAAGCGTTCTCCAGAATCACTGACTCCACCTTTAATTCTGCCTGATTGAATTTTTCTGTTTCTTAAAACTGAAAATCTGAGAAACTTTTCTTGATATTTATTTTTCCACTGATTTGATATTTTCTCATTTTGGCCTTTTTCTGAAAACTCTGAAAACTGAATTCTAAAACTATTTTCTGCCCTTTTATAAACGTGATTTTCCTCTCAGTAACTTTGACCTAACTTTGGGTCATTTCTCCACGGCTTTAATATCGTCACATCGTAGATTTAGCTATTTAGTTTTAGACTCTTTTTAGGTGAAATTTTGTATTTTCTTTGTATTTTGAGAAAAAAAAAATTATTTCAAAATTCACCCTTAGTCCTTTTACTACCGAATACACATTTTACTGTGACCTCACTAGTTTGAATAAGTCATGTTGTGATTGGTTAATTCGTTGATTATTGACTAGTAGCTTCATTTATAGTTGAGAAATCTAAAAATATAATAATTATTTTATTTTTTGACTAATTTCAAAATATGCTCTTTGTCCTTTTAATACTGAATAGGCCTACATGTTTTACTATGACCTCATTGGCTGTCATATTTCTGATGTTCTGATTGGTTAATTATTGATTGTAGCTTGGGTTATTTAGTTCTAGAGTTCAGTCATAGGTAAGAAAAAATGTAAAAATATTATAATTATTATTATTTATTAATTTATTTATTTATTCACTTTTTGTCCTTTTTAATATTGAATTCATATTTAAATGGCTGCCATAATTAGTGATGTTCTGATTGGTTGATTGGTTAATTGGTTAATTGTAGATTTAGTTATTTAGTTCAGTCATAGTTGAAAAATATAATAATAATATAATGATTTTTTTTTAATCTCAAAATATGTTTTTTGTCTTTCTAATACTGAATGCATATTTTGCTGTGACCTCATTGGTTAAATGTAATTGTGTGTTGATTGGTTAATTAATCTGTTAATTGGCTGATTGATTCATTGATTGCTTGGTCGTTTCAGGAGTTTTGACGCCGACAGTCGAGTTCAACCGAAACTTTTTGCCAAATCTAAATACGACTTTGTGGCTCGGAACAGCACGGAGCTGTCAGTGCTGAAAGATGAGGTGGTCGAGGTAACACACACACACGCACACCGCACACACACACATGGAGTACACACACACACACACACACACACACACACACACACACACACACACACACACACACACACACACACACACACACACACACACACACACACACACACACACTATTTTAATGATCATCAGAAAAGTAGGAAGCAAACTCTCAGTAGCAAACTCAGATGTGTATATATACTCACTCACTCACTCACTCACTCACTCACTCACTCACTCACTCACTCACTCACTCACTCACTCACTCACTCACTCACTCAATCAAACACTCACTCACTCACTCAATCAAACACTCACTCACTCACTCACTCACTCACTCACTCACTCAATCAAACACTCACTCACTCACTCAATCAAACACTCACTCACTCACTCACTCACTCACTCACTCACTCACTCACTCACTCACTCACTCACTCACTCACTCAATCAAACACTCACTCACTCACTCAATCAAACACTCACTCACTCACTCACTCACTCACTCACTCACTCACTCACTCACTCACTCACTCACTCACTCACTCACTCACTCACTCACTCACTCACTCACTCACTCACTCACTCACTCACTCACTCACTCACTCACTCACTAACCCCTGGGTCTTGTCTGCCAGGTGCTGGATGACAGGAAGCAGTGGTGGAAGGTTCGTAACGGGGTCGGTACGTCAGGTTACGTCCCAAACAACATTCTGGAGATCACCAAAGCTGTGGACATCACAGGGAGGGGGGAGCCCATATACAGCCACACTATACAGGTAAGACAGACAGACAGACAGGGAGGGGGAGCCCATATACAGCCACACTATACAGGTAAGACAGACAGACAGACAGGGAGGGGGGAGCCCATATACAGCCACACTATACAGGTAAGACAGACAGACAGACAGACAGGCAGGGGGAGCCCATATACAGCCACACTATACAGGTAAGACAGACAGACAGACAGACAGGCAGGGGGAGCCCATATACAGCCACACTATACAGGTAAGACAGACAGACAGACAGACAGGCAGGGGGGAGCCCATATACAGCCACACTATACAGGTAAGACAGACAGACAGACAGACAGGCAGGGAGCCCATATACAGCCACACTATACAGGTAAGACAGACAGACAGACAGACAGGCAGGGGAGCCCATATACAGCCACACATACAGGTAAGACAGACAGACAGACAGACAGGCAGGGGGAGCCCATATACAGCCACACTAACAGGTAAGACAGACAGACAGACAGGAGGGGAGCCCATATACAGCCACACTATACAGGTAAGACAGACAGACAGACAGACAGACAGACAGACAGACAGACAGGGAGGGGGAGCCCATATACAGCCACACTATACAGGTAAGACAGACAGACAGACAGACAGACAGACAGACAGACAGACAGACAGGCAGGGGGAGCCCATATACAGCCACACTATACAGGTAAGACAGACAGACAGACAGACAGGCAGGGGGAGCCCATATACAGCCACACTATACAGGTAAGACAGACAGACAGACAGGCAGGGGGAGCCCATATACAGCCACACTATACAGGTAAGACAGACAGACAGACAGGGAGGGGGGAGCCCATATACAGCCACACTATACAGGTAAGACAGACAGACAGACAGACAGGGAGGGAGGGGGGAGCCCATATACAGCCACACTATACAGGTAAGACAGACAGACAGACAGGCAGACAGGGAGGGAGGGTGACAGACAGACAGACAGACAGACAGACAGACAGACAGGGAGGGAGACAGACAGGCAGGGGAGCCCATATACAGCCACACTATACAGGTAAGCAGACAGCAGAAGACAGGGAGGGAGGGGGGAGCCCATATACAGCCACACTATACAGGTAAGACAGACAGACAGACAGACAGACAGGGAGGGAGGGAGGGAGACAGGGAGGGAGAGAGGGAGGGAGACAGACAGGGAGGGAGACAGACAGGCAGGGGGGAACCCATATACAGCCACACTATACAGGTAAGACAGACAGACAGACAGACAGACAGACAGACAGACAGACAGACAGACAGACAGACAGACAGGCAGGGGGAACCCATATACAGCCACACTATACAGCTAAGACAGGGAGACAGGGAGACAGACAGGCAGGGGGGAACCCATATACAGCCACACTATACAGGTAAGACAGACAGACAGACAGACAGACAGGCAGGCAGGGGGAACCCATATACAGCCACACTATACAGGTAAGACAGACAGACAGACAGACAGGGAGACAGACAGACAGGGAGAGAAACACACACACGGCGATACACACTCACACTCACACTCACTCACACACAAACATACACACGGACACACAGACACACACACACAGATACACAGACAGACAGACACACACACAGACAGACAGACATACAGACACACACACACACACACACACACACACACACACACACACACACACACACACACACACACACACACACACACACACACACTCCCTCTGTTGCGTCTACTTTAATATTTTCCTTTGTAACACTGAAGCTGATGATGCCAAAGAAGGAGTTTGAGTTGTTTAAGGTACGGAGGTGGTAACCGTAGCAACCTGAGAATCCTGTGTGCTTTGAAGTGGATTAGATTTAAAGGAACAGTCTCACATTTTTATTTTTATATTTATTTTATTTTTAATTAAAAAAAATGTATTGCATCAACAGAAAAACAAACAGAAGGTTCTTATTTCACTATGTCTAAAAAGTGATTATATGCATATAATACAGTATGTGTGAATGCCTAATGGGTCGTTGCTCACTTATGTACTGCTTACTGAGCCTTTAACCCTAACCCTATGTTACTCTTCTGTGGGCTATTATTTGTGGGCGACTGTGTCTCAGGTGGTAGAGTGGGTCGGCTGATGATCAAAGGGTTGGAGGTTCGATCCCCAGCCCTGCCACCTGTGTCATGGTTGTTGTGTCCTTGGGCAAGACACTTCACCCACCTTGCCTCGTGTGAATGTCGATAGTTTGCCTGCTGCTATCGGTGTATGAATGTGAGTGTGAACGGTAACGTGGGAAAGGAAAACAGGTCTCCCTTGATAAAGAGTCTTCGGTCTCAATGGGATTTACCTGTAGGAATAAAGGTTAAAAAAAAAAAAATTAATGTACATTTACAGACGGCATAAAGAGAAGCATGATGTACTATCTTTGACTGTAATGTATGGAGCTGGAAAAACCATAATAACAAAAGAAAAAACATGACACATATCACAATTTAGGGCTAACCATCAATTAGCATTCCAACATTCAAAAATAATGATACAATTTAAAAAAAAAAAAAAAAAAAAAAAAATTAATTAATTAACTCAGAAATTAACAATATTAATAAGGATAATAAAAATTAACTTTCACATTTAATATACCAAAATTAATCCAAAGCTTATTGAAAGGCTTGGGGGCGAGGTAGATGATTTTAAACTAACTTTAGTATTTGAATAAATGGCAGACTGTTCCTTTAAGAGTTTTTCTAGAATATTATCCCCATAGTAAAGTTAGGAAATAGTTTTTAAAATAAGTTTAAAACAAAAATATTTTCGTAGATTTTTTTTGTGTGTGAGTTTGTTGCAGTGAATTAGAAGTTTGGTTTTATTCCATTGTATCTTCACCGCCATGTTGTAAAGTTTTTTATGTTTACTTTTTCATTTTTACGGTTTCCAGCAATTACTGGGAGAGTTAAACGAGGTAAACAACTGTCAACAACACCACTTTAGACATTAAAGGTGCAGTCAGTGATTCTGGAGAACGCTTGTTGTCAAAATCAGTGAATATCCCCTCATGATCCACTACCTGTCTGTGCTGTGTGTGCGCCGATAAAAGAAAAAATCCAGTGTTGATTAATACACAGCCTAGACTCTGTAAACTGAACTTGTATGTAACAGAGGGCCCATCATAGCAATATACCAGTTTACAGAGCCTAGGCTGTATATTAATGTTGTAGATTTGAATAGCCTCTATTCACCAGAGTTACTGAGCAGATAGTCTTAAAGGTTAAGGTTACGAGGAAGAAGTAGAACCTCCCTAGATGGACGTGTGTTTGACTTGGTATGAAACGATCTGTCTATTTGCAGATATTAAGAACACATGATACCCCCCACACATGAGAATATAAGACACTGTTCTGAAGGAGCAAGATGGCGCCAGTGTGTTTGTCGGCCTGCCGTCAGCTCTTACCTGTTCGGCTCCCACCTGTTAGATCCCTTTTATATCTGTGTGTGTTTTATCTGCTATTCCTGTGGCATTGTTCCGACGCCATACGGACATATGATCGCCATATGCTCCTGCATATCCGAGAGTCACTGGAGATCCAAAACAGCGGATGCCTTGGCTCCTCCGACAGATGTCACCCGGCGTTTATCTACCCTGGCGCGGAATACGTTCGCCGGTTACCTTGCTGTGTCTCCCGCCGCAAGAAGCGACGCAGGGGTAGAGGCAAACGCGGCGGCATTCGAGTGAAGATTAGGAGTGTGGCTGGTGTTATCCCCGCGCGCCCATGGCACTGTCGGCCTTCCTATTCAGTGCGCACAGACCTCCACCTGGCACGACGATCGTGGGACCTGAGATACTCCTGCCACCTCCTCATCTCTCCCTTCCGGACTCCGACAACCGTCAGCCCGGCTCTTCCAAGACTGCGGGTCCGAGGCGGCGGTGTGAATTTCCACAACATTCGCCCATTAGAATACGCCCGATGTCCAAAAACCCCGGAACACCTCACCGCAAAACTGGCACTGCTTAACGCGAGGTCTGTTTCATCTAAAACGTTCATTCTGAAGGACTTCTTCATTCAACGACACCTGGATATACTATTTTTAACCGAGACATGGATAAGCACTGGAGCCGGTGAGTCATCAATTTTTGGTGAAATTTGTCCAACTAACTGCTCATTCATTAGCACGCCTAGGAGCACTGGAAGGGGTGGCGGCATTGCAATGATTTTTAAGAACAATTTTAAATTACTGACTCTACCTGTTGGGACTTATTCCACTTTCGAAATCCAGTGCGTAAAAGTGGAATCCATTACAACCCCCTTAGTGTGCGCCTTGGTTTACAGGCCTCCTAAACCAAACAAAGACTTCATTAAAGAGTTCACAGACTTTTTATCTGATTTTATCACATCGTATGATCGTTTGTTGATTTTAGGCGATTTCAATATCCATGTTTGTTGTCCGGATAAACCCCTGGTTAAAGAATTTTGTCATGTCATTGATTCGTTTGGTCTGTTGCAACACATTAATCAGCCTACCCATGTACTTGGTCACACCCTTGATTTAATTCTATCGTATGGGTTTTCTGTTGACAATGTGCTTATTGAGGATGCGTCCATCTCTGACCATAAACCCATTGTGTTTAATGTTAACCTACCAAACTCTCTGTCTGTAGCTAAGTCCCCAGGTCGCTTGTCAGGTCGCTTGTCTCGTTACATTAACTCTTTCACTGCTAGTCATCTCTCTGAATGTTTCCTGAGTAATGATGTGGCTAGCTCCATTTCTACTGCAAATGAGCTTCCTGGCAGCATTGATGACTTAGTGTCTCTATTTAACTCATCTTGCTCTAACATTTTAGATTCTATTGCTCCCCTTAAACTCAGACATCCCAAACCTAAGTCACAACCCTGGCTTGATGACACAACCCGCTCTCTCAGGCAGGCTTGTCGTAGAGCTGAGCGGAAATGGAACAAGGATAGACTTACCATCTCTCTTGACATTTTCAGAAATTCATTAGCAGCCTTCCAGACAGCGGCTAAGAAAGCCAGAGCCAAACATTTCTCAGATATTATTAACAAACACTCTAACAGACCGAAAATCCTTTTTAGTACCATCAACTCAATTATTAACCCCAAAGTCTCCCCAGAGGCCGAGTCATCCACAGGCATTTGTGAAACTTTTTTAAAGTTTTTTATTGATAAAATAAAAAACATAAAACTGTCTTTTACCCCCTCTGCTTCCAGCACTTCACCGTGTCCCCCAGCTGTTACAGCTATATTTGAAAAATTTTCACCAGTGACCCTTGATGATCTGAGAGATATTATCAAGCACATGAAACCCTCTTCATCCCCCAATGATGCTATCCCCTCTCAGATCATCAAAGACGCCATTGAAACCATCGGTTCAAGCATTCTGATCATTATAAACACATGCCTTGTCTCTGCTACTGTTCCCTCATGTTTCAAGCACGCGGTTGTCAGCCGTTGCTTAAAAACATAACCTGGATGTTAATTGCCCAAATAACTTCCGTCCAATATCGAAACTACCATTCATTTCAAAAATTCTGGAAAAGCAGTCCTCTCTCAAGTATTGCCATTTCTCAACTCTGCCAATGTCTTGGAGCCCTTTCAGTCTGGCTTTAAGGCACGCCATAGCACTGAAACGGCTCTGCTAAAAGTGTCTAATGACTTACTCCTCACGCTAGACACAGGTGAGAACGCCATCTTAGTCTTATTAGACCTTAGTGCTGCCTTCGATACAGTCGACCACCCCACTCTTCTAGCCCGTCTCCATCAGTGGGTTGGTATAAGGGGCTCAGCTCTGCAGTGGTTCTCCTCCTACCTCTCCCACAGATCATTTTCAGTGTCCATAGGTCAGCACTCCTCCTCCTCTGCTCCTCTGTCTTGTGGGGTCCCCCAGGGGTCCATCCTGGGTCCAATCCTGTTTTGTTTATATATGCTCCCACTGGGGAATATAATCCGAAAATATAACCTGTCATTCCACTTCTATGCCGACGACTCACAATTATATCTCCCTCTGAGATCCGGGGACTGCCTTCAGACGCTCCAAGAGTGTCTCAAGGAGATAAATGACTGGATGGGGGATAATTTCCTCCAGCTTAACAACAGCAAAACAGAAGTCATTATCTTTAGCCCCTCCAAATTCAAAAAACCCATCGTCACTGACCTAGGTAGTCTAACCCCATTCATCAAACCATCTGCTAGAAATCTGGGCGTCATTTTTGATTCCGAGTTATGCTTTAAAAAACAAATTTCATCAGTAGTGAAGAACAGCTTCTACCAGCTCAGAACCATCTTTAAAATAAAGCACTCCCTATCATATCACAACCTTGAAATAATTATTCATGCTTTCATCACATCACGGCTGGATTACTGTAACTCCCTCTACCTTGGTCTCCCTCAGTCCCTCATATCACGCCTCCAAATAGTCCAGAATGCAGCAGCAAGACTGTTGACTGGGTCAAAAAGTGGGAACACATCACACCCGTTCTTGCTTCCCTTCACTGGCTGCCTGTACAACATAGGATCATTTTCAAGACAGTTCTCATGATTTTCAAAGCCCTCAATGGTCAGGCCCCATCTTATATAGCGGATCTTGTACACCCCCACTCAGCCCCTAGGACCCTAAGATCCTCCAATAAGGGTCTTCTCCACATCCCCGATCAGACTAAAACAAAAAGGTGACCGGGCCTTTGCGGTAGCTGCCCCACGCTTGTGGAACCAACTGCCACCTGACATACGTGATGCCCCCTCCATTACTGCCTTTAAATCAAGGCTCAAAACCCATCTGTACACCCTGGCTTTCCCTCCCCATTAGCTATCTGACTTCTACACTACTATATATGTTTGTGTGTGGAAGTCCGGGTTATATGTATTTTGTATTTTTATCTTTTTTTTTTCTATTGTTGTTGTTGTTATTTTACCTTCATGTTGGCCTACTGAATGCACTATGTACAGCACTTTGGTCAGTGAAAACTGTTATAAATGTGCTTTTATAAATAAATTTTACTTACTTACTTTACTTACTAACTAACGAGTAGTGCCATTGCGGCCTCAGCCTGCTGCTACTGCTACCATGAAATCCTATGTCTGATGTCTGATGGAAATCTCCTGAAATAAACCTCTTTGAACCACAATGATGATTGTCCTGGCTTCACCTTTGTCTTGGTCGCAACGGGGGATTCGGCTACCACATTTGGCGTCACGAACAGGATATAACAGGAACATTGATGATGAGACTACCTGTACACTTCGGGACACATCTGGTGGATTGAGATCAGATGGACTGTTGCTGTTGAAAAGTGCTTGTCTGTTCCAGTATCTAAAAATAACTGAGAACTGCTACGGGAGATAATGTGAACTCGGATGAGAGTGCTCTGTGTCAAGGTCAAGGGCACGGCATGATTGTCCGGTCTGGGGACTTCACAGAGGCTCCGTTATGGCCAGGTATCCACGTAGTTCCACTGTTATAACAAAGAACCGTGTGCACTTTTTATTGACTAAGACTTTGGGAAAAAGGCTGGACTGGATTCGAGCTTGTTAAGTCGCTCTGTGCTTTATGTACGCTAAAGAACTTGAGGAAGTAGATTGGAGACCAACGTCTGTCATCAAGTAAGCTGAATGCTCGGGTTACGGCCCCCGCTGTCGCAAGTGCATTCCGTGGTCATGGCTGATAACGGAGATGGCCACATGCATACCAACCGCATACCAGCTTGGACTTTCCTGGGCCACTGGCCAGCAAAATTCCACGTCTGGCGGAGTCTGCCAATTTTGAAATGGAGGAGCCATCCTCTGTGCCAAAGTTGGATGGACTACATTTCCCATGCAAGCTGACCATGGCTAAAAATATCTGAACTTGAGACTCTTGAGTTTCGGCTGCAGAGGGCTCTCGCACCCTATTCTCTTTTTATCTTTGTTCTGTGTTTATGCAGTTGCTTTGTTGGTCCCTTTCTTATGTAGTTTACTGCAGTAATGCTTTCATCTATGCATTGTATTCTACTTCACTCATAAAGAGTGTTTCTGTGTTTTGTTGGAGGTTTCTGTTAGGCTATTCAAATATGTTTGGTTACATCTTGTTTTGGTAGAATTAGTTAATTCTAAATGGAGGAATGTTGTAGATTTGAATAGCCTCTATTCACCAGAGTTACTGAGCAGATAGTCTTAAAGGTTAAGGTTACGAGGAAGAAGTAGAACCTCCCTAGATGGACGTGTGTTTGACTTGGTATGAAACGATCTGTCTATTTGCAGATATTAAGAACACATGATACCCCCCACACATGAGAATATAAGACACTGTTCTGTAACTAACGAGTAGTGCCATTGCGGCCTCAGCCTGCTGCTACTGCTACCATGAAATCCTATGTCTGATGTCTGATGGAAATCTCCTGAAATAAACCTCTTTGAACCACAATGATGATTGTCCTGGCTTCACCCTTTGTCTTGGTCGCAACGGGGGATTCGGCTACCACATTAACACTGGATTTTTTTATCAGCGCACACACAGTACAGACAGGTAGCGGATCATGAGGAGATATTCACCGATTTTAACAAAGTGATTTTGACAACAAGCGTTCGTTCTCTAGAATCACTGACTACACCTTTAAACTTCAAATTTTTCAGCTTTTCTGTACACATTTGACTTCACATTTTTTTCCCACATTATAAATGAATTGACTATCCTCTCTCTCGCTTGTTTTAGAAGCAAACCACTCGGACAGACTTCATGCCCAGTAACAAACCAGTGGTGACGCAGATGCCCCCGAGCCCCCGCCTGCCCCCACAAGGCTGCCCACCCCCCCTCTCCCACCGCCGGCCAACGAACCAATCAAAACGCCCGGTGGTAGCATCGCGGCGGCGCACGTTAGCTCGAGACACAACAGCACAACGTCGAGTGACAACGGCAGCGTCGCTATGAGGGACCATAGCAACCAGAGACCACCGTTTGACCGTGAGTATGATGACGTCATGATGCGAAGAAATACTAACGGAGCATGAAGGCATTTTGTCTGTTATTTCTAGGTTTTTAAATTAATTATTATTTTATTTTATTTTCTTTTTAATTTTTTATTTATTTCTTACTTTTATTTTAATCTTAATTTTTATTTATTTTAAATTTTAAATTTTTTTTTGTATTATAATTTTCTTTCTTTCTTTCTTTCTTTCTTTCTTTCTTTTATTCTGGAAAAACTAACGTAGCATGAAGGCATTTTGTCTTTTATTTGTGAGTTTTTAATTATTTTTATTTTAATTAAATGAAAAAACATTCCTCATTCAGACGTCTTATAAAGTCATTGGTGTTGGTTTTAACAAGGTTTATTTTTTTTTTAAAAGATAGTTTTTTGGCCATTTTTGCTTTTATTAGACAGTTTCTAGAGACAGAGATGAAATGTGTCAGAGAGGGGAAAGACATGCAGAGAACGACCCGGGCTGGATTCTAACCCGGGTCTGCTGTGAAGAGGACTGAGACTCTATGGAGGGGGGGGAGGGAGGGAGGGAGGGAGGGGGGGGGTGGGGGGAGAGGGCATTCCTACAAAGAAACAAACTTATTTATTGTTGTTTATTTTTTTATTCAAATTGTATCTATTTATTTTATAATAATGTAGCATGAAATCATTCTTGTCTTTTATTGGGGCGACTGTGGCTCAGGTGGTTAAGCGGGTTGGCCAATGATCCTAGGGTTGGCGGTTCGATCCCAGCCCGGCCACTTGTGTCATGGTCGTTGTGTCCCTGGGCAAGACACTTCACCCACCTTGCCTCGTGTGAATGTGTATGACTGCTGTATGTTTGAGGTGGTGGTCGGAGGGGCCGATGGCGCTGAATGGCAGCCACGCTTCCGTCAGTCTGCCCCAGGGCAGCTGTGGCTACTATGGTAGTTTACCACCACCGGTATGACTGTGTGTGAACGAATTGTCTGGAACCCTGTAAAGCGCTTTGAGTATCATGAAAGGCGCTATATAAATCCAAGCAATTATTATTATTATTATTATTATTGTTAGATTTTTAATTAAAATTGTATTTATTTTTATTTATGGGAATATACCATAGAAAATGTTTCACTCATTAACAAGAACATTTCGAATTGGCACTCTGTGTTGCCGACTTAATACTCGAAAATTGGGGCACTCAGAGGTGGTCTCGCCCCGGTTGTAATTTGTAGAACCGCCACTGCACAAAGTTACACACTGACCCTTTAAGTCGGCCTTCTTCCTCTGTGGTTTATTTCAGGCCGTAAATCCAACATGGAGGAGGTGCAGGACGAGCTGATGCACAGACTGACGCTCGGTCGCAGCGCGCAGAAGAAGATTCCTCCGCGCGGCTCGGTTGGCAACATGGCCGCCGGTAGCCACATAGCGCCGGGTAGCATCACCTATGACTCATCACCCGATGATGTCAGAGGATGGCTGGAGGCCAAAGGATTCAGCCCTGTGTGAGTGCTGGGATCTAGTCAGTGATTCTGGAGAACGCTTGCTGTCAAACTCTGGTTTTAATACACAGCCTAGCCTCTGTAATATACACTCACCAGCCACTTTATTGGCTACACCCAGGGGCGTAGCACCAAATTCTGGGCCTCTATACAAAAAGTCCTGATGGGCCCCCTGAAAGGCGATCTTACACAGATAACACCACAGTGTTTCATTTGATGAATGACCCAATCCTTACTTGTACATAAACACAGCCCCTGGTCTAATGACTCTTAATAGCCATGCACACAAACAGTGTTTCTCACAGGAATTTGGGAGACTATGTCGGGGACCCTGGACCTTCTAGAGGGGTCTGGGGGAATGCTCGCCCGGAAGAAAAATGTTAACCTTTTGAAAGTAAAATTCATCAATCTGGTGCACTTTGAGAAGAAAACTAAGGCTAAATCACCTGTGTCCTATGTGAGCTATTTAGTAATATTTCATGGAATAATTTGGAGACACAGAATTACCAAAAAGCAGAAAGAAGAAATATACAAAAACTCCAGTCCGCTTTGTGAATGTTTTAATAATCCCAAATCTCCTTCCATCTTTCAAGTCTTTTTTTTCTTTTTTCTTATTAGCTCAATATAGGCCTCTGGTCTTCCTGGCACTGAATACTGTTATTTGTTAATGTTGTCTCTCTGTCTCTCTGTCTGTCTGTCTGTCTGTCTGTCTGTCTCTGCCTGTCTGTCTGTCTGCCTGTCTGCCTGTCTGCCTGTCTGCCTGTCTTGCAGCACCATCACCAGTCTCGGCGTGCTAACCGGCGCTCAGCTGTTTTCTCTGAACAAAGAGGAACTGAAGACCGTCTGTCCAGATGACGGAGCTCGAGTCTTCAGTCAAGTTACTGTGCAGAAAGCAGCTCTGGAGGTGAGACAGACAGACAGACAGACAGACAAGGAGGGAGGGAGGGAGGGAGACGGGGAGGGAGACAGACAGACAGACAGACAGACAGGGAGGGAGGAAGGGAGGGAGACGGGGAGGGAGACAGACAGACAGACAGACAGACAGACAAGGAGACAGACAGAGAGGGAGGGAGACAGACAGGGAGACAGGCAGGGAGGGAGACAGACGGGGAGGGAGAGAGAGGGAGACAGACAGACAGACAGGGAGGGAGGGAGACAGACAGACAGACAGACAGACAGACGGACAGGGAGGGAGGGAGGGAGACAGACAGACAGACAGACAGACGGACAGGGAGGGAGGGAGACAGACAGACAGACAGACAGACAGACAGGGAGGGAGGGAGGGAGGGAGGGAGAGAGAGACAGACAGACAGACAGACAGGGAGACAGACGGGGAGGGAGAGAGAGAGAGAGGGAGACAGAAAGGGAGAGTCTTCAGTCAGGTTAATGTGCAGAAAGCAGCTCTAGAGGTCAGACAGACACTCACTCACACACACACACACACACACACACACACACACACACACACACACACACACACACACACACACACACACACACACACACACACACACACACACACACACACTGTTAGCTGTTAATCTTATGGAGGCATTGAGGCTCTTGTGTGTGTGTGTGTAAGCATTCTCTCCCCAACATTGGGCCCGTTCTGGTGTGTGTGTGTGTGTATCTCCGCTGCAGGTTTTCTTCTGATCCTTCCTATGATCTCCTGACTCACTTTCACTCATTTAAGGTTTGTGTGATAAGGAAGCAGCGTTTTAAAGCTAGCTGCGTTTTTTTTAAGGTAGCGCCTTAGATTGTATGTTAATGTAGAGCCAGTATTTCTCTCCCTTGTAGTAAGTCCACCTTAAGAATAACCCTGAATGAACCAACTCCATATCCTTCCCATATTATAGTCACCTGTTGCCCTCTGCCTGCCCCCACACACCTTGTTAAAACCAGTTTTGTGTGTTAGCTTAGCTTAGCTTCGATTAGCAGCTAATTGTAGAAGCTGTTCCAACATTTTTAGAATCCTTTTAGTTAGTATAGGACTCAGTTACCCAGCATGCATCCTGACTGTACTGTAGTCTCTTCATGCTCTCGCTCTCCACAGCTTCCCAAGAGTGTCTGGCTGCAGAAACATGGGGGAGTGGGTTCCTCTGTAGAACAGAAATACATCTTCTTCACGAATCAAACAATAACAAGAACGCTGACTGATACTAGGTTGTATTATTTATGTCTTAGGGTTGTGTAATGTTCTGTTAATCTTTATTTTATTTTATTTTATTTATTTATTTATTTATTTATTTATTTATTTATTTATTTTATTTTATTTTATTTTATTTTATTTTATTTTATTTTATTTTATTTTATTTTATTTTATTTATTTATTTATTAATTATTCTTTCGGACAATTCCACACAATTATCCCTTTCACATCATACATCTTACTCAGTGTTGTCCGAAGGGTGACGGAAGAAGCCTAAGGCTTATCGAGTCCCGCCCCCAATTTCATCAGATTCAGAATCAGATACACATTTACTGATCACAGAAAAGAAAAGAAAAAAAGGAAAAGGAAGAAAACAATCTACTGTACATATTCAATGTTTTAGGTGACATTTTTAAATAAATACAATGTGCGTGTACCATATTGGCTCTGGCCTTCATTGCAGTGGTCGCGGGTTCAAATCTGACCCGTGGACCTTTACTACAGGTCATCCCCCCCTCTCTCTCTCTCTCTCTCTCTCTCTCTCTCTCTCTCTCTCTCTCTCTCTCTCTCGCTCTGTCTGTCTCCCTATTTCAACTCTGTACTGTCTAATAAAGCTTGAACATGACAAAGAGAAAAAAAGGAAACCAATGCCCTTGACATAAATAACACAAACTGGTATCAGTCTGTGGCTTGGTGAATGATTGACGCGTGAATGTGACGTGTTTGTGTTGGGCACTGGCGCTCCGCTCCCCCATGAGCCTGAGGCCAGACCTCTCTCCACAGCTTCCAGGCTTTCCTTCAGGTCGGTTCTAGCTCTGGCTCAGGTTAAAATGGCGTCTTGTTTTATCCTCAGCTAGCGCAACACTTTTTATGTCGAAGATTTTCTCAAGATTGTTTAAAATATTCTGATAAAATCTTCAGAGACGCTGCAGGACGCCGGGCTAACTTTTCATTGGTTGCATTTGTTCATGTCATTTTAAAAAAAAATTTCAGTCCCCATAGAAATATAGAAATGGGTAATTCCTTATCTAAATTTGTACATATTTATAATCCGAAGTAAATGCTTATAACATTTTTGTTTGTTTGAGACATTGCAGGTGAATAGGGCAAAATGTTTCACTTATTGATATCATCATGAGACTTTGCCAGTTGATGGTTGTATAGGAGAAATATACAGACGCAAACAGACAAGGTTTAGTCAAATAAACTCCTGAATGTACATGTTGGACCTTTGATTTATACTAGTATGAAAGAAGACATGTTATGGAAGAGAGAGAGAGAGAGTATGAAAGAAGACATGTTATGGAAGAGAGGGAGAGAGAGAGATAGAGTATGAAAGAAGACATGTTATGGAAGAGAGGGAGAGAGAGAGGAGAGGAAGAAGAAGTTATGGAAGAGAGGGAGAGAGAGAGAGAGTATGAAAGAAGACATGTTATGGAAGAGAGGGAGAGAGAGAGAGAGAGGGGGGGAGAGAGGGAGAGAGAGAGAGGGGGAGAGAGAGGAGAGAGAGAGAGAGGGAGAGAGAGATAGAGTATGAAAGAAGACATGTTATGTAAGCAGAAATTAGTTTTATTAAAAAAAAAAAAAAAATCATGGATTTCATGAAAATTGCCATCGAAAAAACTGTAGTTTTAGGAACTGTTATCAAAGCCAATGTATCTGTAACAATATCCAGAGGAGGTTTGGCACGGGGCCCCGGCCCTAGTGTGAGTGGCCCCTTAGGGACTGTTATCAAAGGCAATGTATCTGTAACAATATCCAGAGGAGGTTTGGCACGGGGCCCCGGCCCTAGTGTGAGTGGCCCCTTAGGGACTGTTATCAAAGGCAATGTATCTGTAACAATATCCAGAGGAGGTTTGGAACATTTGTATGAATAACAATGACAAAATATTTCAACGATTCCCCGTTTAGTGTGTGTACCGATGCAACCAATAAAGAAACACTCAGTCGAACTCCTCCATGCTGAATAGAATTTTGCAAGTCGCTTTTTAAATTTTAAATCAAATTCTCTGCATTGTTAAACGTTGTATATAATCATCTAACCCTCTGTCTGTTCTACTCTATTCTACCTCTCTGTCTCTCTCTCTCTCTCTTCTCTTCTCTCTCTCTTCTCTCTCTCTCTTCTTCTCTTCTCTTCTTTTCTTTTCTTTTCTTTTCTTTTCTTTTCTCTCCCCCTCTCTCTCTCTCTCTCCCCTCCCTCTCTCTCCCCCCCTCTCTCTCTCCCCCTCTCTCCCTCTCTCTCTCTCCCCTCCCTCTCTCTCCCCCCCTCCCCCCCCTCTCTCTCTCTATTCTCTGTCTCCGCTCCACAGAGGACCACGGGCTGTGAGCTGATGGAGATCATGAGGAAGCGTCAGGAGAAACTGTCTGACTCGGGCGTAGAATCATTTGATGACGGAAGCAGCAGCACGCACTAGACACAAAATGGCTTCCTTACCCCTCCCTTAACCTTCCTACCCCTTCCCTTACCCCTTTACATGAAGGCAGCAGCACGCACTGAGACACACAATGGCTCCCTTACCGCTTCCCCTTCCCTACCGCTTCCATTTTGTTTCTTTAAAGGCTCCGTAAACATGGACTAAAATAATAGTAAAATAATTAATTTAAAATAATAATTGGGTGTAATATTATACGGTTGTTTTTAAAGAACGTTTGGTCAGAAATCTGCTGTGATTGGTTCAAAATCCTTATTGTGTCATAAGGACCAGAGCGTAGCCCATAGCCTCATCTAAACTGACATCTCTGTAAAGTTTATCAAATTAAAATGACAATATCTTTAATGTGGATTGATAGATTATGCCTATAACTCTTTTCAGATGCTTTACTATCATGAAACTAACTCCCCAGATAGACAGACAGACAGACAGACAGACAGACAGACAGACAGACAGACAGACAGACAGACACACACACACTTACTATCATGAAACTAACTCCCCAGATAGACAGACAGACAGACAGACAGAGAGAAAGACACTGACACACACACACTGACAGACAGACACACACACACACACTTACTATCATGAAACTAACTCCAAACATGACATAGTAAGAAGGCCTTTAATTTGTAAGAATTTGGGTTTTCAGTAACAGGGGCTTTAAAATTCAAAATATTTAATTTTTTTTTTCATTATTTTCTTCAAACTGCAGCTCCTGTATTCTCGCTATCTTCACCAACAGGCCGCGGCCGATCACGCTGAGTTTGTGGAGATTATGCGCCGCAGACAAGAAATGCTCGGATCACCGCCATAACACAAATAAAAAGCCCGAAAAAAAGACCCAAAGAAACAGCCATCTATACATCTATACACATGCCCTGCGTTCCAAATCACATACTCTTTCTTTTTACTTTTTACTACACTACATACTAAAGTACAGAAGAGTTTTAGTCTTTTTACTACACTACATACTAAAGGACAGAAGAGTTTTAGTCTTTTTACTACACTACATACTAAAGGACAGAAGAATTTTAGTCTTTTTACTACACTACATGCTAAAGTACAGAAGAGTTTTAGTCTTTTTACTACACTACATACTAAAGTACAGAAGAGTTTTAGTCTTTTTACTACACTACATACTAAAGTACAGTAGAGTTTTAGGGCCACAGACAGTAGAGAGAAAAAAAAATCAGATAAGGAAGTTTTTTTTTTTTCATTATGTCGAGAAATGTCAAGAATAAAGACGAATACTCCAAAATGCTATTGGATTGGAGTTAGTGGGGCATTTATGTATTTTCAGCATACTACAATTGACGTGTGTATTGGGACATCCTAAAATCTTTTTCTGGCGTACTGAATAATAGGGAAGTATGGGGATTGGAACGCAGGGAGACAGAGAGAGAGAGGGGAAGAGGCGTCCATGTTTGCCTGCAGCTCATTTTGTAACGCTGGAATATTTGTTTTATTTTAAAGGTGGAGTCAGTGATTCTGGTACATTGTTGTTGTCCATTTTTTTTGTTGATGTCAAAATCCGTAAAATATTTAAATTATTTTAAATGGGTATGTAAACAAAGGTGGGGGGGGGCAGAGGGAGGGGGGGGGGTGCACCGTAGCTAGCGACATGCTAGTTAACAATTTTTTAACACTGGATTTTTTTCAGCTCTCACACAGTACAGACAGGTAGCGGATCATGAGGAGATATTCACTCAGTACAGACAGGTAGTGGATCATGAGGAGATATTCACTCAGTACAGACAGGTAGTGGATCATGAGGAGATATTCACTCAGTACAGACAGGTAGTGGATCATGAGGAGATATTCACTCAGTACAGACAGGTAGTGGATCATGAGGAGATATTCACTCAGTACAGACAGGTAGCGGATCATGAGGAGATATTCACTGATTTTGACAACAAGCGTTCTCCAGAATCACTGACTACACCTTTTAAGTTGTGACTCTCAGTATTAATGTTAGAGCAGTTGGTGTCTCTCTGCATCTGTCAGCCAAATAAATATTCACATTTATGTAATCATGTTGATGTTGAGAAAACAATCTAAATCCATAAACTAAAAGATAGAATATGGATTTTAAAAATAAATAAATCAATTGTGCAATTAAAAAAGATTTGAAACCTATTTTCAAAATATATTTAAAGCTTAAATATAGGTATATGATTTATTTTATTTTTTCAAGATATTTTTTTTGCATTTTTATTGATAGTGTAGAGACAGAGTTGAAATGGGGCAGAGAGGGGAGTGACATGCAGAGAACGATCGCGGGCTGGAATCGAACCCGGGTCCGCTGCTGGCCGAGGCCCATGGGGGTGGGGGGACGCCCTACCAACTGAGCTAAGGGCGCCCCCTGGGTATATGATTTCTGATTCGTCAAACTTAACATGAGCGGTACACTTTGACCAATCAGAACGAGGTTCCGATTCTCTGTTCTTATTGGCTGTTGGGACTGTCCATTCACTTTGGCACGA
This sequence comes from Hyperoplus lanceolatus, assembly GCA_026929865.2. NCBI lineage: Eukaryota > Metazoa > Chordata > Actinopteri > Uranoscopiformes > Ammodytidae > Hyperoplus > Hyperoplus lanceolatus. The sequence goes on from CM049416.1 coordinate 24,515,074, forward strand.
CGTTGTTGGTGTAGAGCGTGTCAGGGAGGGACCATAGGGGAGGGACCAAAGAGAACAAGTGGAGCGGTTGAGGTATTTGGATTCGAATCTCTATCCCAACTGCTATTTTCTCCCCAAATCCTCCACCCCAGCTTTAAGAGATTTATTTTTTTTAGAAATAAATTATTTAAATTCTGACTTGAATGTAAATGTTAAAGAGACACAAACTGGCTCCAACACTCGTTCATATATAACTGAAGAGTTCATTGTTTGTACAGAAAGAAAGAAAGGTGAATTTTCGCTTTAAATAAATAAATAAATAAATATATATATAAAACCTTATACATATTAAACTAGACACTACATTATACATACAATTGTACATTTAATTATTTTTTGTCTTTGTTTGAGCCAAGAGAATTCTAATAATCATAGCATTTAATCTTTTTCTTTAAATGAATATTTCAGAAATGTTTAATCAATGAATATCTCTAGAACCGATTTGTTCTTAAAATGCACAGTAACTTTATTATAACAAATTATTTATTTAGAGTTAGTCGCAAAATCAGAGGCAGATTTTTTTTGAGGAGAATTTTAAATATTTTTTCGACCAGCGTTTTTGCACAATTAATAGTGACATCTGATTGGAGCATATACAGCTCTGGAAAACATTCAGAGACCAGTCTGGATTGTTCTTCAATCTTCATCTCTACATTACTTCATGGAAATGCTCTTTAATGACAAAAACAATTATTGTGAATTTGGTAGAAATGTTGTCAGTAGTTTTATATTATAAAACCAAAATGTTCATTCTACTCAAACATATGTCTATAAAGAGTAAAACAAGAGACACTGAACATTTGGAGTGGTCTCTTCATTCTTTACCAGAGCTGTAAAGTATATTGTAACTTAAAACCTAGTCTGGCTTGACCACTCCCGCCAGCGTCTATTAAGCGCTGGCGTCGGCAAACAATGCTACGCCTCCATTGGCTGCTTCCCGGGGTTAGCCCCGCCGTAGATGATTGTGATTGGTTTAAATAAATAAAAACAGGCCAGCCCAGTTTCCCGCCGAATAGACGGCTCTAAACGGAGTGCTTCCAGACCATACTACTTGCTGTAGTTTGGTCTGGCTTTGCGAGACTACTTAAAACCTGACCAATAGTAATTTGCTTTTTGACTGAATGATATCTTGTAAATGAAATGCAGCAGGTTCATAATGAAATAATCACAAGAGGGCTAATTCTGTAATTTAAAGCTGCTCCGAGGAACTTTTAAATATTTCTGAAACAGTCTCATGTTTCCTCTGATGATCATAAATGACATATAACAGCAAACGAGACCATCAGTGTTAAAAAAATGCTATTTTTATATAGTTTTTCTTAATGCCTTAGTCATAGGTGTATACGCTCACCCAGGAATAACAGCTGGCGTGGTAAAAACATTACTGCTTTTGTCCAAAGGGGGGCGCTAGAATGAACACACACTGAAAGTTCCTCGGAGCACCTTTTAAACCTTGTCTTGCAAAGATTTTAAGACATTGGTGAAATGTTAGAAACTTGCAAATGATCAAAAAGCTAAAAAATGTTTTCACAATGTGGTCCACTCGCTGGATGAAATGTTATATATATATATAAAGTATAAATATGTTTGTATATTCTTAAAGCTACAGTGCGTAACTTCTATCGCCCCCCAAGAGGAATTCTGAGTAATTCCAACAACACTGTCGGTGCATCTACATGAGGTAAAGCCTTCAGTGATGGCACATGGATTTTATACCTTCTGCTGCACGTCCAGGTTTTTTTTCTTAGCAGTAGAATCAACAACTGGAACATTTCTTGGGCTCTTCTTGGGATTTTTCTGAGCTCCTGTACCAGTGTCAGGGAGGGGGGGGGGCACCAGTTTGTAAACGCTGCCATACCGAGAAATACAGAGAGAGTTTTGTGGAGCTGATAATAGGCTTAATCAACTTTGTGTCAACTCGTTTGACGGTGAAGACTTGAATGTAACCGACATTCGTTTTTATGAAAAAGTTACGCACTGTAGCTTTAAATTTGAGATGTAAACCAGCCAGTCCACTATGTACGCACTGGGGAATCGATTGTATTACGTTGTTAAACGCACTTAAAGTTTTTCTTGGTCGATTTTAATCTGTAAAAAAGAATTGTCTCGACGAATTCGTCAGAGCTGTAAAACACAACACTGTACTTGTAAAGGTTGAGTCAGTGATTCTGGAGAACGCTTTTTCCATTCCTCTCTCTCTCTCTCTCTTTTCTCTCTCTCTCTGTCTATCCATCTTATCTCTCTCTCCCTCCCTCCCTCCCTCTCTCTCTTTCTCCGTCCATATAGGGAGAGAGGGAGGGATGGAGAGATAGAGAGAGAGAGAAAAGATAGATAGAGAGAGAGGGGGGAGAAAGAGGGGGAGAGTTATAGAAGGATGGATGGAGAGAGAAGGATAAATAGATAGATAGAACGCTTGTTGTCAAAATCAGTGAATATCTCCACATGATCCACTACCTGTCTGTAGGGGAGAACGGGGTAAGTAGGCACACTTTTTACTCTAGTGAGAATTGCTCATCACCAAAACATCTGTCAATAGCCATTCCTACATTAAATTGAAGCTTAAGGTGTTGGCTAGAAATGTGTGTCTCTCTTTTTTTCCAACTTATTGTAATGAAGAAGTAATTTACCATCAAAGACACTCTGACACATTGTGACAACCAACCCCATCAAGGGGTCGGTTGTCACACACTATGGGGTTGTTTGTCACAATGTTATCTTAATGGGAAAAATCTTAAAAGGAAGGCAAGGAGGCAGAACCAAATTTGAATGTTTAATTGCATTGTCAAGTTGACAAATAGGCCTACATAACGTTCTGTAGCCTTGGCAGCTGGTCTAGTTTGGGATGCACTGGGTTGTTTTGATTTTGTTGCCCTTTTTTTTTTTTTTGCTAGCTGCCTTTTCCTGCTCTATTCTTTCCTTCTCTGGGGTGTCAGTGAGGATACAGCTTGACAATTTCTTTCATTATTGGGTTCCTTTTCTGGCTGCAGCCTTGAGAAACATGTGACCCCCCCCAACCCGACCAACCCCAACTTGAATTTCTTGCTAGCATCAAGGCCAACAACCATCTGACAACTAATTAGCTTGCTAACCACAATCTAAACTATAGTTTACCCTTCACACTTTCTGAGGGTAACAAGTGTTTTGTTATAAACCCATTGTGTAAAAGCCTAGAAGAAAAATACTGAGAAGCAAAATATTTTGAATTTGACATGAAAAACACAAAACATCCTCTCACCTGAAATGCAGCAGTCTAACTCCAAGGAAGTCTATGTATGTGACCTCTGATCCCAATTCTGGACCTTTTTTATGTCACAGACTAGCCTGGGTCGAATGTGACATCCAACCCATGTGACAAATTACCCCATTCTCCCCTACTGTGTGTGCATGGGCTGGAGAAAAGAAAATCCAGTGTTAATACACAGCCTAGGCTCTGTAAACAGGTAGTGGATCATGAGGAGATATTCACACAGTACAGACAGGTAGTGGATCATGAGGAGATATTCACTCAGTACAGACAGGTAGTGGATCATGAGGAGACAGACACACAGTACAGACAGGTAGTGGATCATGAGGAGATATTCACTCAGTACAGACAGGTAGTGGATCATGAGGAGATATTCACTCAGTACAGACAGGTAGTGGATCATGAGGAGATATTCACTCAGTACAGACAGGTAGTGGATCATGAGGAGATATTCACTCAGTACAGACAGGTAGTGGATCATGAGGAGATATTCACTCAGTACAGACAGGTAGTGGATCATGAGGAGATATTCACTGATTTTGACAACAAGCGTTCTCCAGTATCACTGACTGCACCTTTTTAAAAGTTGCGTATGTGACTTTTTGTTAATGAGTAAACAATGATTTTTTTTGTGAATTATTTAGTGAAACAGTTCTAGAGGCCAGAGAACACACACACACACACACACACACACACACACACACACACACACACACACACACACACACACACACACACACACACACACACACACACACACACACACACACACACACACACACACACACAGAAAGGAGCATTTGTACGTGTAGAGTTTTCATGGTGCCTTTTCCATTTAAAATCTGCCCATTCTGCAATAAAAACATTTATAAAAATCATTTTGTCTCGTCGCTGAATTTAGTATGGTCTGCTGCAGAAGAAGTGTTTGTGTGTGTGTGTGTGTGTGTGTGTGTGTGTGTGTGTGTGTGTGTGTGTGTGTGTTTGTGTGTGTGTGTGCGTGTACGTGTGTGTGAGAGAGTGTGTGTGTGAGAGTAAGAGAGTGAGTGTGTGTGTGTGTGTGTGTGTGTGTGAGTGAGAGTAAGAGAGTGTGTGTTTGTGTGTGTGTGTAAGAGAGTGTTTGTGTGTGTCTGTTTGTGTGTGTATGTGAGTGAGAGTGAGTGTGTGTGTGAGTGAGAGTAAGAGAGAAAGAGAGTTTGTGTGTAGTGAGTGTGTGTGTGTGTGTGTGTGTAAGAGAGTGTTTGTGTGTGTCTGTTTGTGTGTGTATGTGAGTGAGTGTGTGTGTGTGTAAGAGAGTGTTTGTGTGTGTCTGTTTGTGTGTGTGTGTAAGAGAGTGTTTGTGTGTGTCTGTATGTGAGTGAGAGTGAGTGTGTGTGTGTGTAAGAGAGTGTTTGTGTGTGTATGTGAGTGAGTGTGTGTGCTGTGACTTGGTGTTTTCATTATCTCAATAGATATGTATTTATTGAGATAGTGACTCTGTGTATGTCAGGGTTTAGCCACTGGGGGGCGCTGCTACCCCATTATAAAGATTATTTTTTGGCATTTTCAAGCTTCACTAGAGAGAGAGAGAGAGAGAGGGAGAGAGAGAGAGAGAGAGGATGACCTGCAGTAAAGGTCCACGGGTCAGATTTGAACCCACGACCACTGCAACGAAGACCGGAGACAATATGGTACACGCTCTATCCAATACGCCACCGGAGCGCATCATTCATTTATTTATTTATTTATTTATTTATTATTATTCTTCCGGACAATTACACATAATACATCATTTTCTCATTGCATATTCATACATATTACTTAAGGCTTATCGGGTCCCGCCCCCACTGCCATAAGATTCAGATACACAGATACACAGCTACTACAGTTAGAACATTGTTTTTTCTTTTTTTTTAAGAAGATTCATTCTAATACACAGATAATTTTAGGTGTCTATTTTCCTCTCTGCCTGTGACAATGCAGATATGGCCTTGTCCATTTCTTCTCTAGTAGTCTAAACACATCTGCAAAAGTATTCAAAACAGTCAGTGTGTCTGCTGACCTCGGCTGCAGGCCCATAACATGCAGTGTATTTACAAATTCTTCAGTCAGAGAAAGTCTTCCAATTTTGAATCGATTGTTCTGAACACACAGCTGATTACCCCATTATGAAATAAGAATCTCACTATACATTTATGAAGACAGTTGACGGTTGAATTTAGTGTTGTAGAAGTATTCAGGTTGTTTACTGCAGTTAAAACACCAATATAACCATGTAGAAATAACATTTTCTGATCAGTTAAAGACCTACGTCACTAGTGGAAACACACATATAGACACACACACACGTACGGACAGACAGATATGGAGTTAAAGCTCTACTTCACCTTAAAGCCCTACTTCACCGGTGGAAATATGAAGGTGTATTGAACTCTGAGATCCTATGTAATATAAATGTACAAACATTTTAGAAATCGGTTCATCCTAGCCTGAGAAAAGGCAGAAAGAGTGTTTTATGGTCTCACTGTCTAACCCTACATTTTATTAGCGTGACATCACACGTGGGAACATGTAGGGTTAGGATTAACAGGACAGCTGGGCCAAGGGAAGACTGAGGGAAGACTGAGGGAAGAAAAACCTCATTCATTATATTATAATAGTGGTTTTATAATGAGAGAACGCCGGTTCCGTCTGGGTGAAGTATTCCTTTAAGTAAAAGTAGAATTACTGCAGTATGGGGAACTATTATTCTAAAGTTCTTGTCGCCTATTTATATGTTTTAATTTTCTAATTTGTGTCTTTAGATCATTCCTGCTCATTAGGGTTCGCTTCTTCTGCAAAGCTCGTGTGTTACCTAATGGACACACACACACACACACACACACACAGAGAGAGACACACACACACACACACAGAGAGACACACACACATAGAGAGAGAGACACACACAGAGAGAGAGACACACACACACACACACAAAAAAACACAACACACACACACACACACACATAGAGAGAGAAACACACACACACAAAAAAAAAAAAAAACACACACACACACAGTCCTTCTGCATAGTTAGTGTGTTACCTTATGGAGATGGCCATCTAAAGTACAGAAGAGTTTTAGTCTTTTCACTACACTACATACTAAAGGACAGAAGAGTTTTAGTCTTTTTACTACACTACATACTAAAGTACAGAAGAGTTTTAGTCTTTTTACTACACTACATACTAAAGTACAGAAGACTTTTAGTCTTTTTACTACACTACATACTAAAGTACAGAAGAGTTTTAGTCTTTTTACTACACTACATACTAAAGTGCAGAAGAGTTTTAGTCTTTTTACTACACTACATACTAAAGAAGAGTTTTAGGGCCACAGACAGGAGAGAAAAAAAAATCAGATAAGGAAGATTTTTTTTCATTATGTCGAGTAACTTCAAGAATAAAGACGAATACTCCAAAATGCTATTGGAGTTAGTGGGGCATTTATGTATTTTCAGCATACTACAATCTTTTTTCTACCATACTAAATAGTGGGGTGGTATGGGTATTTGAATGCAGCCACTTTTTCACAACATGAATGAAATAAACAGCTGTCCAATTGAATGCTACATTTGGTTTGTTTCAATGCTTTCGATATCCCACATTTTCTATGTAAAATAATAATAATATATGTAAAGTTAATCTTAGAGAAAAGCCTATTAAATATACTAGATTATTCATTTATTGAATCGCCATATTGAAGATGGAGGAGTGTGTGTGTCTCTGTGTGTGTGTCTCTGTGTATGTGTCTGTGTGTGTGTGTCTCTGTGTATGTGTCTGTGTGTGTGTCTCTGTGTGTGTGTCTCTGTGTGTGTGTGTCTCTGTGTATGTGTCTGTGTGTGTGTGTCTCTGTGTATGTGTCTGTGTGTGTGTGCGCGTGTCATTGTGTGTGTCTGTGTTTGTGTCTCTCTCTGTGCGTCTGTGTGTGTTTGTCTCTGTCTCTCTGCGTGTGTGTGTCTGTTTCTGTGTGTGTGTGTGTGTGTGTGTGTGTGTGTGTGTGTGTCTGTTTCTGTCTGTGTGTGTGTGTGTCATTGTGTGTGTCTGTGTTTGTGTCTGTCTTGTGTGTGTGTGTGTGTTTGTCTCTGTCTCTCTGCGTGTGTGTGTCTGTTTCTGTGTGTGTGTGT
>CM049416.1:24532500-24550000 GCA_026929865.2 Hyperoplus lanceolatus
TTAACCCTGTTTACAGAGCCTGGGCTGTGTATTAACCCTGTTTACAGAGCCTGGGCTGTGTATTAACCCTGTTTACAGAGCCTAGGCTGTGTATTAGCACTGTTTACAGAGCCTAGGCTGTGTATTAACCCTGTTTACAGAGCCTAGGCTGTGTATTAACCCTGTTTACAGAGCCTAGGCTGTGTATTAACCTGTTTACAGAGCCTGGGCTGTGTATTAACCCTGTTTACAGAGCCTAGGCTGTGTATTAACCCTGTTTACAGAGCCTAGGCTGTGTATTAACCCTGTTTACAGAGCCTAGGCTGTGTATTAACCTGTTTACAGAGCCTAGGCTGTGTATTAACCTGTTTACAGAGCCTAGGCTGTGTATTAACCCTGTTTACAGAGCCTGGGCTGTGTATTAACCCTGTTTACAGAGCCTGTGCTGTGTATTAACCTGTTTACAGAGCCTAGGCTGTGTATTAACCTGTTTACAGAGCCTAGGCTGTGTATTAACCTGTTTACAGAGCCTAGGCTGTGTAATAACCTGTTTACAGAGCCTATGCTGTGTATTAACCTGTTTACAGAGCCTAGGCTGTGTATTAACCTGTTTACAGAGCCTGGGCTGTGTATTAACACACAGTAAAGATAAGGGATCATGAGGAGACAATCACTGATTTTGACAAAAACATATTTTGACTTGCTTATCTCCAAACAGGTTTTAGTGTGTGTGTGTGTGTCTGTCTGTGTGTCTGTGTCTTGTGTGTGTGTGTGTGTGTGTGTGTGTGTGTGTGTGTGTGTGTGTGTGTGTCAGGGTGTATTCACACATGCGTGTTTAGTTCGGGTTGAAACGAACTCAGATGCACTTCTGCCTTCACGGTGCTTGGTACCCATCCCTCCGAGACCCAGCTGAAGAGTTGGTGCGTTTCCAAACGCACTCTGCTGCAGTTCGTTTGTGGTGTGAATTTGTCCGGACTCGATCCGACCCAAATGCAGGAGGCACTGTGCCTTTTCTTTCTTTTCTTTTTTAATAAATAGCCGTATTACATTATGGGAAAGTGTTGTTGTCACCATTGTTAGGACGATAAGTTGTGGTTTGACCGGGAGCAAAGAACAATATATTACATTTGATCGAGAGGACACGTAACCATGCTGAATGTGTTCAGCGATCAGATGAAGGAGAGGGGAGCGTCTCCCGCACAGTGCCAACAGGTTCACGCTGCAAGAAGTGTGTGTTTTATATTTTGCTTCCCATGTAGCCTACGGGACCGTCAATACTATCCCCGTGTCAGTTTGGAGCTGAACTGCGCCGACCCAGCTGATACACAGCTTAATCAGATGAGTGTCAGCTTGAGCCTATTCTTCTCGTGTGACACGCGTCCAGCACCAACAATACAGTAAAAATGATGTTTCACATTGTAGGCTACAAGCCACATAACGTGGCATTGACATAGGGCTACGTATTATAACCATATGAAACAAAAATAATTTGATGTTTTTCCTCTTTATTTATAGGTTAGATGTAGGCCATTTTATTATTTTTAACCCCATATTATATCAATTATATATTTCGCTGTTTTAACTTCGTGCTTCCTGTTTCTCTCAGAATGTCTGTCCAATGAATGAATGACCTCAGATCACGTGTGGTTTTGCTTCGTAATGCTGGTTCACTTGCAAAAGGGGCAATATGAAAGTGGACCACACCAAACAAAAAAATCAAAACTCTATTTGGTCTGGACCAAAGCAAGTGAACTAGCGGACTTTCCCAGTGTGAACACACCCTCAGTCAACAGCCAACAGTGGTGTTAAGGAGCTTAGTTCAGGGTTTAGGGAATAATACAGATGTTAAACAGATGTTGTTTTTGGTTTAAATCAATAAAATTAGACAAAAACATTGTGATCAAGGGGGCGCCTTTAGCTCAGTTGGTAGGGCGTCCCCCCCCCCATGGGCCTTTAGCTCAGTTGGTAGGGCGTCCCCCCCATTGGTAGGGCCCCCATGGGCCTTTAGCACAGTTGGTAGGGCGTCCCCCCCCCCATGGGCCTTTAGCTCAGTTGGTAGGCCGTCCCCCCCCCCCCATGGGCCTTTAGCTCAGTTGGTAGGGCGTCCCCCCCCCATGGGCCTTTAGCTCAGTTGGTAGGGCGTCCCCCCCATGGGCCTTTAGGCACAGCCCCCCCATGGGCCTTTAGCTCAGTTGGTAGGGCGTCCCCCCATGGGCCTTTAGCTCAGTTGGTAGGGCGTCCCCCTCCCCATGGGCCCTTAGCTCAGTTGGTAGGGCGTCCCCCCATGGGCCTTTAGCTCAGTTGGTAGGGCGTCCCCCCCCATGGGCCTTTAGCTCAGTTGGTAGGGCGTCCCCCCCATGGGCCTTTAGCTCAGTTGGTAGGGCGTCCCCCCATGGGCCTTTAGCTCAGTTGGTAGGCCCCCCCCCCCATGGGCCCTTAGCTCAGTTGGTAAGGCGTCCCCCCATGGGCCTTTAGCTCAGTTGGTAGGGCGTCCCCCTCCCCATGGGCCTTTAGCTCAGTTGGTAGGGCGTCCCCCTCCCCATGGGCCTTTAGCTCAGTTGGTAGGGCGTCCCCCCATGGGCCCTTAGCTCAGTTGGTAGGGCGTCCCCCCATGGGCCCTTAGCTCAGTTGGTAGGGCGTCCCCCCATGGGCCCTTAGCTCAGTTGGTAGGGCGTCCCCCCCATGGGCCTTTAGCTCAGTTGGTAAGGCGTCCCCCCATGGGCCTTTAGCTCAGTTGGTAGGCCCCCCCCCATGGGCCCTTAGCTCAGTTGGTAGGGCGTCCCCCCCATGGGCCTTTAGCTCAGTTGGTAGGGCGTCCCCCTCCCCATGGGCCTTTAGCTCAGTTGGTAGGGCCCCCCTCCCCATGGGCCTTTAGCTCAGTTGGTAGGGCGTCCCCCATGGGCCTTTAGCTCAGTTGGTAGGCCCCCCCCCATGGGCCTTTAGCTCAGTTGGTAGGGGCGTCCCCCCCCCCATGGGCCTTTAGCTCAGTTGGTAGGGCGTCCCCTCCCCATGGGCCTTTAGCTCAGTTGGTAGGGTCCCCCCCATGGGCCTTTAGCTCAGTTGGTAGGCCCCCCCCCATGGGCCTTTAGCTCAGTTGGTAGGGCGCCCCCCCATGGGCCTTTAGCTCAGTTGGTAGGCCCCCCCCATGGGCCTTTAGCTCAGTTGGTAGGGCGTCCCCCCCCCCCCATGGGCCTTTAGCTCAGTTGGTAGGGCGTCCCCCTCCCAGGCCGGGCCCAGCAGCAGACCCGGGTTCCATTCCCACCCGCGGTCGTTCTCTGCATGTCACTCCCCTCTCTGCCCCATTTCACCTCTGTCTCTACACTATCAATAAAGCATAAACATGCCCAAAATATATCTTTAAAAAAAAAAAAAAAAAACCATTGTGATCATGAAAAATAAAGATTCTCAAAGGAATACTTCACCCGTTCTCTCATTATAAAATCACTATTATAATATAATGAATGAGGTTTGTCTTCCCTCAGTCTTCCCTCAGTCTTCCCTTGGCCCAGCTGTCCTGTTAATCCTAACCCTACATTTTCTACTAGTGTGAGGTCACATTAGTAAAATAGGGTTAGACAGTGAGACCATAAAACACTCTTTCTGCCTTTTCTCAGGCTAGGATGAACCGATTTCTAAAATGTTTGCACATTTATACTACATAGGATCTCAGAGTTCAATACACCTTCATATTCCCACTGGTGAAGTAGGGCTTTAAGGTGAAGTAGGGCTTTAAGGTGAAGTAGAGCTTTAAGGTGAAGTAGGGCTTTAAGGTGAAGTAGGGCTTTAAGGTTTGGGATAAAGAGCTAGCCCCCTGCTTTGATATGTGGCTCATGGAGTTCTCTTTATATTTGGAGAAAATCTGTTATGAGATTTCAGGGAAAGCAGAGAAGTTTAAACAGATATGTCAGCCTTTCCTGGACTATATAACAGTACTGAAGGGACCTACATGACACCTCAGAGAAGTTTAAACAGATATGTCAGCCTTTCCTGGACTATATAACAGCACTGAAGGGACCTACATGACACCTCGTTGACTTTTTATTTTCTGCTTAACATTTACCTTTAGTTTAAACAATGTCCTTAGAAACCTGTAGAGTAGAGTACGCCATGTTAGCTGTTAGTTTTATTTTGTCTTTTGTTTTTGTGTTCACTTTTTCAGTTGTCTGTTAATGGGAGAGAGAGACAGACAGACAGACAGACAGACAGAGAGACAGACAGGCAGACAGACAGAATTTTTTATGTGTGTATGTTTGTATATATTTCAAATAAAACAAGACAAAAACTCAGTTTGACACTAGCTTTGATGACTTTGTTCAGATTATTTCATGTTAAGTCTCGACACTGCAGGGTAACAAGTTTAAAGGAGTACTTCACCCAGACGGAACCAGCGTTCTATCATTATAAAATCACTATTATAATATAATGAATGAGGTTTTTCTTCCCTCAGTCTTCCCTCAGTCTTCCCTTGGCCTAGCAGCTAGCGTGATGTCACACATTAGTAAAATGTAGGGCGAGACAGTGAGACCATAACACACTCTTTCTGCCTTTTCTCAGGCTAGGATGAACCGATTTCTAAGATGTTTGCACATTTATACTCCATAGGATCTCAGAGTTCAATACACCTTCATATTCCCACCAGGTGAAGTAGGTCTTTAAGGTGAAGTAGGACTTTAAGGTGAAGTAGAGCTTTAAGGTGAAGTAGGGCTTTAAGGTGAAGTAGGGCTTTAGGGTGAAGTAGGACTTTAAGGTGAAGTAGGACTTTAAGGTGAAGTAGGGCTTTATGGTGAAGTAGGGCTTTAAGGTGAAGTAGGACTTTAAGGTGAAGTAGGTCTTTAAGGTGAAGTAGAGCTTTAAGGTGAAGTAGGGCTTTAAGGTGAAGTAGGTCTTTAAGGTGAAGTAGGACTTTAAGGTGAAGTAGGTCTTTAAGGTGAAGTAGAGCTTTAAGGTGAAGTAGGGCTTTAAGGTGAAGTAGGGCTTTAAGGTGAAGTAGGGCTTTAAGGTGAAGTAGGGCTTTATGGTGAAGTAGGGCTTTAAGGTGAAGTAGAGCTTTAAGGTGAAGTAGGGCTTTAAGGTGAAGTAGGGCTTTAAGGTGAAGTAGGGCTTTAAGGTGAAGTAGAGCTTTATGGTGAAGTAGGGCTTTATGGTGAAGTAGGACTTTAAGGTGAAGTAGGGCTTTATGGTGAAGTAGGGCTTTAAGGTGAAGTAGGGCTTTAAGGTGAAGTAGAGCTTTAAGGTGAAGTAGGCCTTTAAGGTGAAGTAGGGCTTTATGGTGAAGTAGGGCTTTATGGTGAAGTAGGGCTTTAAGGTGAAGTAGAGCTTTAAGGTGAAGTAGGGCTTTAAGGTGAAGTAGGGCTTTAAGGTGAAGTAGGGCTTTATGGTGAAGTAGGCCTTTAAGGTGAAGTAGGGCTTTAGGGTGAAGTAGAGCTTTAAGGTGAAGTAGAGCTTTAAGGTGAAGTAGAGCTTTAAGGTGAAGTAGGGCTTTAAGGTGAAGTAGAGCTTTAAGGTGAAGTAGGGCTTTATGGTGAAGTAGGGCTTTAAGGTGAAGTAGGGCTTTAAGGTGAAGTAGGGTTTTAAGGGGAAGCCTAGAACAATATATTACATTTGATCGAGAGTGGCGCTTTAAGGTGATGTAGGGCTTTAGGGCGATCAGAGCTTGAAGGAGAAGGGGAGCTTTAAGGTACAGTAGAGCTTTAGGGTGAATTAGGGCTTTAATAAGTGTGTGTTTTTATTTTGCTTTCCATGTATGGGACCGTCAATACCCAGTGCATATCCCAATACCCAGTCAATATCCCCCTGTCAGTTTGGAGCTGAAGCTGCGCCGACCCAGCTGATACACAGCTTAATCAGCTGAGTGTCAGCTTGAGCCTATTCTTCTCGCGTGACGTGCGTCCAGCACCAAAAATACAGTAAAAATTATGTTTCACATTGTAGGCTACAAGCCACATAACGTGGCATTGACATAGGGCTACATATTATAACCATATGAAACAACAATAATTTGATGTTTTTCCTCTTTATTTATAGGCTAGATGTAGGCCCTTTTATTATGTTTAACCCCATATTATATCAATGATATATATTTCGCAGTTTTAACTTCGTGCTTCCTGTTTCTCTCCACCCCAGAATGTCTGTCCAATGAATGAATAACCTCAGATCACGTGTGGTTTTGCTTCGTAATGCCGGTTCACTTGCAAAAGGGGCAATATGAAATAGGACCACACCAAACAAAAAAAATCAAAACTCTATTTGGTCTGGACCAAAGCAAGTGAACTAGCAGACTTTCCCAGTGTGAATACACCCTTAGTCTTAATGTGTGACGGTCCACACACAGAGGGAGTGTGTAGGAGTGAATGAATGGCCCATCTGACCCTGTGAATGAGACAGATCGGGGGGTCAGGAGTGTGTGTGTGTGTGTGTGTGTGTGTGTGTGTGTGTGTGTGTGTGTGTGAGAGAGAGAGAGAGAGAGAGAGAGAGAGAGAGAGAGTGAGAGAGAGAGAGTGTGTGTGTGTGTGTGTGTCAGAATGTCAGGAGGCGTGGCCCAAAGGCAGCTGCCAACATTATCATGTAAAAACATCCACGGTTTGTTTCCTATAGTGAGTAGGAGGCTGTGTGTGTGTGTGTGTGTGTGTGTGTGTGTGTGTGTGTGTGTGTGTGTGTGTGTGTGTGTGTGTGTGTGTGTGTGTGTGTGTGTGTGTGTGTGTGTTTTATGGTCTCACTGTCTAACCCTACATTTGACTAGTGTGACATCACTTCAGTAAAAATGTAGGGTTAGGATTAACAGGACAGCTGGGCCAAGGGAAGACTGAGGGAAGACAAACCTCATTCATTATATTATAATAGTGATTTTATAATGATAGAACGCTGGTTCTGTATGGGTGAAGTGTTCCTTTAAAGGTTAATCAATCAGTGTTGCATTTTTTTAACTTTTTATTAGACAGTTTGTAGAGACGGAGATGAAATGTGTCAGAGAGGGGAATGACATGCAGAGAACCACCCGGGCTGGATTCTAACCCAGGTCTGCTGTGAAGAGGACAGACAGACAGACGGACAGACAGACAGACAGACAGACAGAAGACAAACAGACAGACAGACAGACAGAGAGGGGAATGACATGCAGAGAATGACCCGGGCTGGATTCTAACCCGGGTCTGCTGTGAAGAGGACTGAGACTATGACACACACACACACACACACACACACACACACACACACACACACACACACACACACACACACACACACACACACACACACACACACAGTAACCCAGGGATCAGACAGACAATAATAATGAGCATCCCTTTCATCTCTGTTGCCAGGCGACGGCAGAGCGACCATGAATGAACGAGTCGGTGAAAATGGATTTTCTTTCTTTTTTCTTTTCTTCTCCCTTTCCCCTGAGTCGACCCCCCTCTACCGCTCTCTCTCTCTGTCACTCCCTCTGTCTCTCTCTCCCTCTCTCTGTCTGTCTGTCTGTCTGTCTGTCTCCCTCTCTGTCTGTCTGTCTGTCTGTCTGTCTGTCTGTCTGTCTGTCTCCCTCTCTGTCTGTCTGTCTGTCTGTCTGTCTCTCTCCTTCTCCTTCTCTCTCTCTCTCTCTCTCCCTCTCCCTCTGTCTATCTCTCTCTGTCTGTCTGTCTGTCTGTCTGTCTGTCTGTCTGTCTGTCTCGCCCTCTCTCTATCCCTCTCTCCCTCTCCCCCTCTCGCTCTCCCTCTATCTCTCTCTCCTTTCTCTCTCTCCCCCTCTCTCTCTCTCTCGCTCTCCCCTTCTCTCTCCCCCCCTCTCTCTCTCTCTCTCTCTCTCGATTATTTCAATCTTGTGCTCCATGCCATGTACTATGGTCGAGAGCCGTGAATGAAATTAAAAAGAAAAAGATTTAGGATACCTTGAATACATCAGTCTCTCGTCTCATGTTGCGTTTCACAATACCAGCGCTGTGTAACTAAAGCAAAATGGAGACTTGGCCTTTTGGGTTCGGAGTAAAGGCCTGTATAAATCACCCACTTTTACACACACACACACACACACACACACACACACACACACACACACACACACACACACACACACACACACACACACACACACACACACACACACACACACACACACACACACACACACACACACACACACTCACAGGGATGGGTTTTATAGTACAATGCCTCCCATGTGCAGAGATATAAAAGTAAAGGGCAACTGAACCTATAAAATATAAATTATGGTCGCCTGCTGTTAAATGTGTGTGTGTGTGTGTGTGTGTGTGTGTGGTGTGCACACACAGACACGCCCTTAAAGATCTTTTAAGGTGGGTTGTATGTGTGAGTGTGCCTCCTACAGTGTGTGTGTGTATGTGTGCCTGCTACAGTGTGTGTGTGTGAGTCTGTCTATATATACAATGAGTGTGTGTGTGTGTGTGTGTAAAGTGTGTGTGTGTGTATGTGTGTGTATGTGCGCGCCACTCCCTGTGTGTGTGTGTGTGTGTGCCTGTTGCAGTGAATGTGTGTGTGTGTCTGTTACAATGTGTGTGTGTGTGTGTGCCTGCTACAGTGTGTGTGTGTGAGTGTGTCTGTGTGTACGGGTGTGATGTGTGTGTGTGTGTGTGTGTACAGGTGTGAGTGTGTGTGTGTGTATGTGTGTGTATGTGCGCGCCACTCCCTGTGTGCGTGTGTGTGTGTGCCTGTTGCAGTGAATGTGTGTGTGTGTCTGTTACAATGTGTGTGTGTGTGTGTGTGTGTGTTAAAGAATCCTGAGTCAGACGGTTTTACAGAGAATAAAATTCACACGTTTTATCATCCAAGGACATACCGTAGCCTGCAGGAGGATAGAAGATTTTACTGTTATTAAAAACACTTCTGTTGATGACATTGCATCTCCTAAAAATACGATGTATCTCTCTGTCTTGTCCATAATATCACACACACAAAAAATATACATGTTAAAGTCTCTACGAGGAACTTTTAAATATTTCTGAAACAGTCTCATTTTTCCTCTGATGATCATAAATTAGCAGCAAACCAGACCATCAGTGTAAAGAATGATATTTTGGATAAATGGATAAATAGATGGATGGATGGATACACAGACAGACAGACAGACAGACAGACAGATGTATGTTTCCCCGAGCATGCATCATTGTTGCGTGTCACTGTGCGTTGTCAGATTAAAGGAAGTGGGTCATAGTGCAGCTGGCTCTCTGATCCCTCGTGTACTTGCAGACCGTGTGTGTGTGCTTATTTTTCATCATACTTTATAAACATTTCTCATAATTAATAATATAATAATAATCTTATTTTTTTTTTTTTAATTTCTTGTATTCTTGGGATTCTTAATTCGGATTCTCGGAATTGTTTTCTTCCATAAAGTTTTTTTTTTTTTTTTTTAAATTAATTTTTGATTATTTATTTCATTTACATTTGTGAGATTTTTTTCAGGTTATTTTTCTAGTTTATTCTTCTGGTTTCCCCCGACTCTTCTGTCCCATAACATCTCAACCCTCGCTAATAAATGATCACTTTAGTGTCTTGGAGAGCGTGTGTGTGCGTGGGCGTTTGTTCCATTCTGATTTTGTGATTTTTTTTTTTTCCGTAAAGTTTTCAGTTTTTCAATATTATTTTTATTTTTTCTTTAAAATTTCAAGATTTTTTTTGTTTACTTTAACATTAAATCTCAGTTATTAACACATGATGCCTCATGTATTCACAGAGTGTGTGGGCGATAGATAGATTGATAGATAGATGGATGGATAGATAGATGGATGGATGGATGGATGGATGGATAGATACACAGACAACAGACAGACAGACAGACAGACAGACAGACAGATAGATTATGAACACAAAATTCCCTCTTGTATTCACAGAGCGTGTGGGCGTTCCAGGCGTCAGTAAACGATGCCGGTCTGATCGTAGTGAAGTTGAATCGCTCTGACATCATCACAGAGAATGTGACATCACACGGGGAGAATGTGACATCATATGGGGTGCAGGTCTCCGGTGGCTCCCAGCTGATCCGGAGTCAGTTTTCGGACCCAAAGGAGGAGCTGTCAATCAACGCGTCGCTGCACGGGGTCTGCTACAGCGTGGGGCTGATACACAGGACGGGGACAGAATGGTCCAGACCTGTTAGGACTGTTAATGTGATGACAAGTAAGAAAGAGAGTTTTGAAATAGGAAGAAAATAGAACAAATTGTTAAGAGAATTGTGTCAAATTCAATTCAATTCAGTTTCTTTAAGAAGGGGACAGTGCAAATTAAAAAACACATGTTAAAAAGGCCAGAATTAGACAAAAGGCTATTTTTCATCTGTAGTCCCCTGACATCAAAAATTAATCAATTTCAGGAGAAAAGTTTGAAACGTTGAGAAAAAAAGAAAGTTGAAATTTTCCGTCAAAGTCCGGGCCGTCGTATAGGGGGTAAAGGTTATGACGATTATAAGGGCCCACAGCCAGCTAGGGCCCACACAGCCCCCAGTATAATAATTTGGTGCAACGCCCCTGGTCAAAGTAATAAAAAAAAGATCAAATTTCAAGAAAGTTTTGTTGAAACGTTGAGAAAAAAGTCAGAAAAGTCCATTTCAGAAAAATCGTTGAGAATAAAGTCGAAATAAGTTGAGCCTTGTGTAGATGAAATGGGGTCTGCTACAGCGGTGGACTGATTCACAGGACGGGGACACAATGGTCCAGGCCTGTTAGGACCCTCAATGTGATGACAAGTAAGAAAGAAGTTAGAAACGCCATGGAAATGGTTTTTAAATGCGAAGCTGAAAGTCGAAATATTAAGAAAAAAGTTGAACTGTCATTATAAAGTTGACGTTTTTCTCAAAAGCTTGAACGCATTTGTTCATTCAGAAGACAATGACGTGAAGTTCTCTGGACGATCTGTGTTCCATCTGGAGATAAAAAGTATAAAATGAAAAACCAAATTTGATTTAATGTTTTAAAAAAAAAATTAATCTAATTAACAGAAACAGAAAATGTAAAAGATCTTTGATAAGGGACGCCCTTAGCTCAGTTGGTAGGGCGTCCCCCCTATGGGCCCTTAGCTCAGTTGGTAGGGTGTCCCCCCCCATGGGCCCTTAGCTCAGTTGGTAGGGCGTCCCCCCCCATGGGCCCTTAGCTCAGTTGGTAGGGCGTCCCCCCCCCCTTAGCTCAGTTGGTAGGGCATCCCCCCCATGGGCCTCGTCCAGCAGCAGACCCGGGTTAGATTCCAGCCCGCGGTCGTTCTCTGCATGTCACTCCCCTCTCTGCCCCATTTCACCTCTGTCTCTACACTATCAATAAAGCAGAAAAATGCCAAAAAAATATCTTAAAAAAAATCAAAGATCTTTGATAAACCTGGAATATAAATGTAATTTTCCCCACAGTTTGATGACTATTTATTATTCACAGTTTTGTGTGTAGTTTTTACATACAGTGTACTTAATTTACGTAGTCTAATTCATTGTTATTCATACTATAATACATTATTATAATACTATAATACCGTCTGTCTTGTGTTATTCCAGAGCCCCTCCCCGTCCTGAGCGCTCAGATCTCAGACTATAGAGACTCTCCAGAGACGGGGGTCGTCTTCCAGATCAAAGCCCCAGAGAGGAGCACCTTCAGTCGGGTAAACATCAGCTTCACAGAGGGGGCCGAGCGGAGGTACATGCTCTACAAAGGTATTAAGAACTTTCTGTCTCCTTCACAATAAAACCCTATAAATATGTTCAGGCAGCTAAAAAATCTAAATGATTTTGTGTCTGTCTCTGTGTGTGTGTGTGTGTGTGTGTCTGTCTATCTCTCTGTCTGTCTGTGTGTCTGTCCGTCTGTCTGTCTGTCTGTCTGTCTGTCTGTCTGTCTATCTATCTATCTCTCTGTCTGTCTGTCTGTCTATCTGTCTATCTATCTCTCTGTCTGTCTGTCTGTCTGTCTGTCTGTGTGCTTTACAGATTTCTACAAAGGGAAGACGGTGTTTAAACATTGGTTGCCGGGGACGTGTTACCGTGACATCACCTTCCAGCTGATCTCTGAGGTCACCGTGTTCCAAACTGCTCTGGTGACACGGAGCGACATCACACACACACCTCTGCACCACCGGACAGGTAAACAAGAACACTCACTCACGCACGCACGCACGCACGCACACACACACACACACACACACACACACACACACACACACACACACAGATTCATGACGTTCTGAATTTTTCAGTTTTTGGACGAACGTTTGTTATTTGTGACTTGATCTACAGTATTTACGATTGTTTATTATGCTTACTTATTTTTCTCTCTCTCTCTCCCTCCCCCCTCTCCCTTCCTCCCTCCCTCTCCCTCTCTCTCCCTCCTTCTCTCTCTCTTCTCTCTCTCTCCCCCTCCCTCTCTCTCTCCCTCCCTCTCTCTCTCCCTGTCTCTCCCTCTCCCCCTCTCTCCCTTCCTCCCTCCCTCTCCCCTCTCTCTCTCCCTCCTTCTCTCTCTCTCTTCTCTCTCTCTCCCCCTCCTCTCTCTCTCTCCCTCCCTCTCTCTCTCCCTGTCTCTCCCTCTCCCCCTCTCTCCCTTCCTCCCTCCCTCTCCCTCTCTCTCTCCCTCCTTCTCTCTCTCTTCTCTCTCTCTCCCCCTCCCTCCCTCTCTCTCTCCCTCCCTCTCTCTCTCCCTGTCTCTCCCTCTCCCCCTCCCTCCCTTCCTCCCTCCCTCTCCCTCTCTCTCTCCCTCCTTCTCTCTCTCTCTTCTCTCTCTCTCCCTCCCTTTCTCTCTCCCTGTCTCTCCCTCTCCCCCTCCGTCCCTCCCCTCCCTCCCTCTCCCTCTCCCTCTCCCTCTCTCTCTCTCTCCCTCCCTCCCTCCCCCCCCTTCTCTCTGTCTGTCTGTCTGTCTCTCTCTCAGTGCCCTTCCCTCCCCTCAACCTCACCCGGAGAATAGTCCCACTGAACCAGCGATCCATGGCTGAATCATCTAGTGTCCCCCCCCCAAATCAAGCACAAAAATCAGGCTTAATCTTAACACAAACCCTGGCCCAGTCACAGACACAGACACAGACACACACACACACACAGACACACACACAGACACAGACACACACACAGACACAGACACAGACACAGATCCAGGGGCGCGTAGCTCGAGATGTCCCACTTATGGAAGAGGAGGAACAAACTTCAGAAGAAACATCAACGCTGGTAAGAGCCGGAAAATGAACAACTACACAAAATTAAATCAAAATATATTTTTTATTTTATTTAAACCCGCAGTGTGTAGAATTTTGGGTTTTATTTCCTAGCAGATTTTGTAGAAAGTAATTATAATATCCATAAGTATGTTTAATTTAGTGCATAATAGCTGGAAAAAATGTTTGGAATTATTATTTTTTCCCTTAGAAAGGGTCTCATATATGTCCATATTTCTGCATATTTTGGACCAAGGTCTAGTGCCGCCATCTTGAATGTGTCAGTTGGAATGTCATCGGGTGCATTGTTTAAAATGTAGAATTGTTCTTGCCCTTGAAGGCCACTGTAGCTTCTGTTATTATTCGAAAGGGGTGGGGTTACCCAGGGAGTGTTGCATTCTAGAACTTTGTAGAACTTTCTTGATGATGTCATATTACACACTGCACCTTTAAAAAAAGGCCTATATATTTTTTTTATATATATTTGTATTATTTTTATATTTATATATTTTTTTAAATCAATAACTTTATATTTGTTCTGAAGGTCTTAAAGTGTTCGTTTGTGTGTGTTTAAATAAAATAATGACCATAATAATATAGTGAAAAAAAACCAATGTTATGAAATTCTATTGGAAGAAAAAGGGGCGTGTCCTCACAGGTTCCCCTCAACACACCCCGGGAGTTTTGGGTTTTTCTGAAATAATTGTGTTTGTGTGTGCAGAGTAAAATAATGTAATCATACAAAGTAAAAGTAGGATGTTTGGAAAAGCTGTGTTAACAATGCCTTGCTCTGTTGGACAGCACTTGGGAAATAAAAAAATAAACTTTTAATAGGGTTTAATAATTCTGCCCTCAACTGTTTGTGATTGTTACATGTTCTCAGATTCCCTTTAATACAATATTCAACCAAACTCACGCTCCGGACTACACCGATGAGGTCACACCCTCGCTATCCAATCAGACGGAGGCAGACATCTGGCCGACGCCCACCGACAGAGACACAGAGTTTGTGAACGGGGTGAGTGGCATTACATTACAATACATTTTATTTAGCTGACGCTTTTATCCAAAGAGACTTCCATTAAAGCTGGGGTGGAGAATTTGGGGAGAAAATAGCAGTTGGGATAGAGATTTGAACAGTTGACAGACAGTCCCAACAGCCAATAAGAACAGAGAACCGTTTTTTTTTTTTTTTTTTTTTTTTTAGAGAATCGGAGCCTCGCTCTGATTGGTCAAAGTGTACCGCTCATGTTAATTTTGACCAATCAGAAATCACATACCCCAGCTTTAATTGCATTCAACCATGAAGGTACAAACTCAGAACAACAAGAATCATGTCAGTACTATAGCTTCACACAAACCAAACTACAAAGTGCTACATTTGGTGGAAATGTTGTCAGTAGTTTATAGAATAAAACCAAAATGTTCATTCTACTCAAACATATGCCTCTAGAGAGTAAAACGAGAGACACTGAACATTTGGAGTGGTCTCTTAATGCTTTCCAGAGCTGTATGTAGAAATGAGCATACTCACTCACTCACTCACTCACTCACTCACTCACTCACTCACTCACTCACACACTCACTCACTCACTCACTCACTCACTCACTCACTCACTCACTCACTCACTCACTCACTCACTCACTCACTCACACACTCACTCACTCACTCACTCACTCACTCACTCACTCACTCACTCACTCACTCACACACCTATCTGCCCCACTAGGTGATTTCGTCAGAGTATGAGGATTCTAACGACCCTGGGTCTGCGATGGGCGTGCCCTCTGAGGGGGGGGTCCTCCCCTACTCTCTGCCCCCCATCCTGCTGGAGCTACGATGGCTGCCTCCCAAAGCCCCCAGCAGCTACGATGGCTTCAACGTCTATATATACAGAGACGGTGAGAAATACAAGACACTTTATTTTTTATTTTTAACCTTTATTTCTCCAGGTAAATCCCATTGAGACCAAAGACTCTTTTACAAGGGAGACTTGTTCCCATTCCCACGTTACCATTCACACACACATTCATACACCGATAGCAGCAGGCTAACTATCGACATTCACTCCAGACAAGGTGGGTGAAGCGTCTTGCCCGAAGGACACAACAACCATGACACAAGTGGCAGGGCGAGAATCGAACCTCCAACCCTTCGATCATTGGCCGACCCGCTCTACCACCTGAGACACAGTCGCTCCTATTAGGATAGGAACGGTGTTATTTACTACTGACTACTCGTCAAGGCAAATACACATTCTCCATTCTCCTTGCTAACGTTGCATCCATCCAGCTTAATACAGACAGACTTAAAGTGATTTTGACGAGCGATGTGCCATTTCAATGACTGTGTGACACTGCCTATGTTTGTAGGCTACATCTGTTTCTGTGTCCCACTTTCATAGTCGGGTTACATTTGAGCATGCATAAGCTAACACCTGCTTCCTACGGGCACTGCACTAGTTTCCCTAATTCATAACATAAACTGTATGTATATGTATGTGCACTTTGTGGTCTCCTAGGTAACTCCAGTGAGACAGCGCTGGTGGACGTAAACACTCATCAGTTCTTCACGGAGCTGACGTCACCGGGGACGTACCGCGTCACCGTGACGACGCTGAGCCAGGGGGGGGGCTGTGAGAGCAGGGAGAGCTCAGACCAGGCCGGCTTCACCTTCTACCTCAGTACGTACCTGTCTGTCTGTCTGTCTGTCTGTCTGTCTGTCTGGGTTCACCTTCTACCTCAGTATGTACCTGTCTGTCTGTCTGTCTGTCTGTCTGTCTGTCTGTCTGTCTGTCTGTCTGTCTGTCTGGGTTCACCTTCTATCTCAGTACGTACCTGTCTGTCTGTCTGTCTGTCTGTCTGTCTGTCTGTCTGTCTGGGTTCACCTTCTATCTCAGTACGTACCTGTCTGTCTGTCTGTCTGTCTGTCTGTCTGTCTGTCTGTCTGGGTTCACCTTCTACCTCAGTACGTACCTGTCTGTCTGTCTGTCTGTCTGTCTGTCTGTCTGTTTGTCTGTCTGTCTGTCTGTCTGTCTGTCTGTCTGTCTGTCTGTCTGTCTGGGTTCACCTTCTATCTAAGTACGTAGAGTACACAACACATTCACCGTATACTCTAGGGGATTTTAAAGGGGAAAAAACTCCTTATAATGAGCTTAATTTTAACCTCCTACGAGGAACTTTTAAATATTTCTGAAACAGTCTCATTGTTCCTCTGATGATCATGAATTACATGACTAAACCATCAGTGCCAAGAATACTATTTTTATACTTTTCTCAATGCCATTCTGTCTGTCTACCTGTCTATCCCCCTGTCTGTCTGTCCCTCCCCCCTGTCTGTCTGTCCCTCCCCCCTGTCTCTCTCTCAGGTCCCCGTGGTGAGTTATTTGACGACCTTCGTGAGCGCCCTCAGTCCGTTAGCGTGCGTCTGTTGGATTCCAGCACTGCCGCCGTCTCCTGGGCAACGGCTAACGAAATACACAACGGCAGTTTGGTCTCCGTGGTGTCGACAACCTGCATGAAACCAAGCCTGAGTCAACGCATGGAGAGCGCCTACTGCACTGAGGTGAGTGTGTGTGTGTGTGTGTGTGTGGGGGGGGGGGTGTGTGTGTGTGTGTGTCTGAGTGTATGTGGGGGTGTGTGTGTGTGTGTGTGTGTGTGTGTCTGAGTGTGTGTGTGTGTGTGTGGGGGTGTGTGTGTGGGGGGGGGGGGGTGTGTGTGTGTGTGTGGGGTGTGTGTGTGTGTGTGTGTGGGGGGGGGGGGGTGTGTGTGTGTCTGAGTGTGTGTGTGTGTGTGTGGGGGTGTGTGTGTGTGTGTGTCTGAGTGTGTGTCTGAGTGTGTGTGTGTGTGTGTCTGAGTGTGTGTGTGTGTGTGGGGGTGTGTGTGTGTGTGTGTCTGAGTGTGTGTCTGAGTGTGTGTGTGTGTGTGGGGGTGTGTGTGTGTGTGTGTGTGTGTGTGTCTGAGTGTGTGTGTGTGTGTGGGGGTGTGTGTGTGTGTGGGGGGTGTGTGTGTGTGTGTGTGTGTGTGTGTGTGTCTGAGTGTGTGTGTGTGAGTGGGGGGGTGAGTGTGTGTGTGTGTGTGTGAGTGTGTGTGAGCACCTACTGCACTGAGGTAAAGGAGTGTGTGTGTGTGGGGGGGTGTGAGTGTGTGTGTGTGAGGGGGGGGGTGTGTGTGTGTGTGTGAGTGGGGGGGGGGGGTGAGTGTGAGTGTGTGTGTGTGAGAGTGTCTGTCGACTACCTGCATGAAAAGGTAAAGGAGTGTGTGTGTTTGTGTGAGTGTGTGTGTGTGGGAGGGGGTGGCTGTGAGTGTGAGTGTGAGTTTGAGTGTGTGTGTGTGGGAGGGGGTGGCTGTGAGTGTGAGTGAGTGAGGGAGGGAGTGAGTG
>CM049416.1:24562500-24575000 GCA_026929865.2 Hyperoplus lanceolatus
AGAAGAAAATAAATATATGTATACACGTCATAGAGTAACATATGATACAAAATATACCAGTAGGTTTTTATCATAAATACCATGCTTTATAAAAAGAAATTTACCCTGCATTCCGAATCTCCTCCTCTTTCTTTTTTCTATTCTACATACTACATCCGACGATAAAAATAATCTAGTTAGGATGCAGTAGGCATACTATTGGGACATACTTTACTCTCTTATTTCATCCTAACATGGCTCCTTGATCTTGCCTCTTGCTTTTATATCCGTCTCATCCCCGTTTGTTTTCATATGGAGGCTTTGTCGATGTGACGTCACTTCACGTGCGCACTGGATTGTGGGTCAGAATCGCCCAAATAGGATGCAGTTTTCAACACTAACAATCTTGGCCGGATGAAGTAGGACATCCGGGTACTTCTAACCATCCTAAATCTGGCCACAAGAATCGGGACATCCTAAATCTTTTTTCTACCAAACTATATAGTATGCGATTGGGAAAGCATTGTTAATGTAAAGGTATATACATTTTAATATGATCTAATATTGTTGTTTTGTAATATAAAATGTCTGTTGTGTTTCCAGCTAAGGAGATGAGCACCAGCGTAGCTTCCATCTCAGCTCTGGCTGTGCTCAGTGTTCTGCTGATCATTCTGCTGGTTCTGTTTCTGCTCATCCTGCGCAAGAAACACCTGCAGCTAGCCAGGTAACACACACACACACACACACACACACACACACACACACACACACACACACACACACACACACACTGCAGCTAGCCAGGTAACACACACACACACACACACACACACACACACACACTGCAGCTAGCCAGGTAACACAGACACACACACACACTGCAGCTAGCCAGGTACACACACACACACACACACACTGCAGCTAGCCAGGTAACACACACACACACACACACACACACACACACACACACACACACACACACACACACACACACACACACACACTGCAGCTAGCCAGGTAACACACACACACACACACACACACCCACCACACACACACACACACACACACTGCAGCTAGCCAGGTAACACACACACACACACACACACACACACACACACACACACACACACACACACACACACACACACACACACACACACACACACACACCACACACACACACACACACACACACACCACACACACACACACCACACACACACACACACACACACACACACACACACACACACACACACACACACACACACACACACACACACACACACACACACACACACACACACACACATACTGCAGCTAGCCAGGTAACACACACACACACACACACACACACCACTCCAAACACACACACACACACACACACACACACTGCAGCTAGCCAGGTACACACACACACACACACACACACACACACACACACACACACACACACACACACACTTGTATTTTAAAAACATGAACAAATATTTTTAGTTTGTGGTTTTACGGGAAAAAATGTTTTAGACGTTAATAAACTTTCCATCATCTTTCATCCACTTTACCGCTCACTTCTTCTTTTTACTGAGTGTGTGTGTGTGTGTGTGTGTGTGTGTGTGTGTGTGTGTGTGTGTGTGTGTGTGTGTGTGTGTGTGTGTGTGAGAGAGAGAGAGCGAGAGAGTGTGCGCCTGTGTGTGTCTGTAGGAGTTTTACTGATGGTTCATCAAATTATTTTCTAACTTCTCTAAAACTATTTCTGAAGCGTTCTCACCACGTGTTTTATTTTATTTATTTATTTCTGATAGAGGCTCATTAGTTAAAGTCTCTACGAGGAACTTTTAGATATTTCTGAAACAGTCTCATGTTTCCTCTGATGATCATAAATTACATGTAACAGCAAACCAGACCATCAGTGCAAAGAATGCTATTTTTATATAGTTTTTCTGAATGCCTTTGTCATGGGTATACGCTCACCCAGGAACAACAGCTGGCGTGGTAAAAAACACTACCACTTTAGTCCAAAGGGGGGCGCTAGAATGAACACACACTGAAAGTTCCTCGGAGCAGCATTAAAGTCAATATAATGTCAATAATTGACTTTAACTTGTGACGTTTGGTTTTGCAGGGAATGCGGCGCTGAAACTTTTGTCAACTTTGCATCGTTTGAACGAGACGGAAAACTTCCTTATAACTGGTATGTGACAACCACTGTGTGTGTGTGTGTGTGTGTGTGTGTGTGTGTGTGTGTGTGTGTGTGTGTGTGTGTGTGTGTGTATGTGTGTGTGTGTACTATGTGTGTGTGTGTGTGTGTGTGTGTTATTGCGTAGCTAACAACATGCCTTTTTATAGAGCCTAGGCTGTGTATTAACACTGGGCACACAGTACAGACAGGTAGTGGATCATGAGGAGATATTCACTGATTTTGACAAAAAGTGATTTTGACAACAAGTGTTCTCCAGAATCACTGACTACACCTTAAAAGGATAGATAGATAGATAGATAGATAGATAGATAGATAGATAGATAGATAGATAGGTGGATGGATAGATAGATGGATAGATAGATAGATAGATAGATAGATAGAGAAGAAGATGTAGGTGGTGGGGATGGTGGTGGAGGATAGATAGATAGATAGATAGATAGATAGATAGATAGATAGATAGATAGATAGATAGATAGATAGATAGATAGATAGATAGATAGATTGTCTTTATTTCGAATTTGTAAACTATGAAAACAAAGTTAAAACAGTATGAGATGAATAAGTAAAACAAAAGAAAAAACAGACAGACTTTCCACATGCTCCAAACGGGTGTGTGTGTGTGTGTGTGTGTGTGTGTGTGTGTGTGTGTGTGTGTGGGGGGGGGAGTGGGGGAGGAAGTTAAATAGTATCTAGTCCGACCCCTCCACAGATCAGGTTACTGACCCAGATTACACGAGGAGCAGGATTTAGGGGATTAAAAACATTGAGATTCGAATCTCAATGTTGAGGTGACACACACACACACACACACACACACACACACACACACACACACACACACACACACACACACACACACACACACACACACACACGGAGTATAAACACACACACACACACACACAAGCACGCACACACACACATACACACACACACACACATGGAGTATAAACACACACACATAGAGTACACACACACACACACACACACACACACACACACACACACACACACATGGAGTACACACACACACACACACACTGAGGGATTTAAAAACACAGAGATTTTAGTCTCAATGTTGAGGGTGATCAGGGCGAGAATTGACAAATAGAGGATTTCCGTTTCTCCTAAATTCGTTTAATCCCCAGTAGTGTAAGTGTGTTTTGTTCTTAAATCTGGTGTTAATACACAGCCTAGGCTCTGTAAACTGGCATGCTTCTAGCTACAGTGGCCCTTTGTTTACATACCTGTTTACAGAGCCTAGTCTGGGTATAAACACTGTATTGACAACAAGCTTTCTCTAGAATCAGTGACTGCACCTTTAAATCTCAGTTTCATGTAATGTCAGTCATAATGTTAAAAGTTCAATTCCCCCCAAAAAAAAATTCATTCACACAATTTTTCAGTGAAATTATCCTCTTTATACAGCGCTGGAAAACCTTCAGAGACCAGTCTGGATTGTTCTTCAATCTTCATCTCTACATTACTTCATGGAAATGCTCTTTAATGACAATATTTTTGGGGGGGAATTTGGTAGAAATGTTGTCAGTAGTTTGTAGAATAAAATCAAAATGTTCATTCTACTCAAACATATGTCTATAAAGAGTAAAACGAGAGACACTGAACAGTTGGAGTGGTCTCTTCATTATTTCCAGAGCTATTTATAAATCTACATTCCCATTGGGGCGACTGTGTCTCAGGTGGTAGAGCGGGTCGGCTGATGATCAAAGGGTTGGAGGTTCGATCCCCGCCCTGCCACTTGTGTGATAGTTGTTGTGTCCTTGGGCAAGACACTTCACCCACCTTGCCTCGTGTGAATGTCGATAGTTAGCCTGCTGCTATCGGTGTATGAATGTGTGTGTGAATGGTAACGTGGGAAAGGAAAACAGGTCTCCCTTGAAAAAGAGTCTCCGGTCTCAATGGGATTTACCTGTAGGAATAAAGGTTTAAAAAAAATAATCATGTGGCATCAGTCGCACACTATTTATTTATTTATCTATTTAACCTTTATTTATACTGGAGGTATTGATTGAGGGTTGACCTTAATTTGCAATGATGTCGAGAAACCAAAACAATAATACATACACAATACACAATGCAAATACATCAAATACACAACAAGCTGGTAAAGAGAAACATGTTTAGGTGCAGAGTGGCTGGAAATAAAATGTGATTGATGTATTGAAGTATTGATGTATTTGTAAATGTGTGATTAATATAACAGCTGAAAGACAGTCAGTTAAGGCAGACCCTTCCTCACTCTGCAGACCCTTCCTCACACTGCTGTATGTGGCTATCCATCACTCATAGCCTCGTGACTACTGTCTAAAAACTCACAAACAGAAAGTCATATTAATGGTGCTCCCAGGAACTTTCAGTGTGTGTTAATTCTTTGGACAAAAGCGGTAGTGTTTTTACCACGCCAGCTGTTGTTCCTGGGTGAGCGTAAACCCATGACAAAGGCATTAAGAAAAAACTATATAAAAATAGCATTCTTTGCACTGATGGTCTGGTTTGCTGTTACATGTAATTTATGATCATCAGAGGAAACATGAGACTGTTTCAGAAATATTTAAAAGTTCCTCGTAGAGACTTTTAATGTCATTTTTTATAGTTTATGGTCTAACAGTATCTATTGGTCTAACCGTCTTCGCAGTAAAATATTTGTATACAAGGATCCATTTCATACATGGGAGCCAATAGAATCTCAACAATTTTGGGACTTTGTCACGAGGCTATAAACACTCATGGTTTATCACACACTGTCTATGGTTCATAATATCAATGTTACTGCTTCAATGTGTGTATGTTAGAGTTAGGGGTAGGGGTTAAGGGTAGGGGCTAAGGTTTAGGGTTAAGGGTAGGGTTAAGGGTAGGGGGGGGTTAAGGGTAGGGGCTAAGGGTAGGGGTTAAGGGTAGGGGCTAAGGTTTAGGGTTAAGGGTAGGGGCTAAGGTTTAGGGTTAAGGGTAGGGGCTAAGGGTAGGGGCTAAGGTTTAGGGTTAAGGGTAGGGGTTAAGGGTAGGGGCTAAGGGTAGGGGTTAAGGGTAGGGGCTAAGGTTTAGGGTTAAGGTTTAGGGTTAAGGGTAGGGGCTAAGGTTTAGGGTTAAGGGCTGTCACCACTGATGCAAATAAATATGTAAAAACTAAAAGATCTTCTAGAAAACAAGCTTCTTCGTTATTTCTTGCTGAAAAAAAAATATAATAAACAGCGAGTTACATCACATGGACTGAGCCTCCCAGTGAACACAACCAGCGATGAGACGGATATATAAGCAAGAGGCAAGATCAAGGAGCCATGTTAGGATGAAATAAATAAGTTACAAGGACACATATTCTAATAAGTATGAGTGAGTGAGTGAGTGAGTGAGTGAGTGAGTGAGTGAGTGAGTGAGTGAGTGAGTGAGTGAGCGAGTGAATATGGATATATAAGCAAGAGGCAAGATCAAGGAGCCATGTTAGGATGAAATAAATAAGTTACAAGGACACATATTCTAATAAGTATGAGTGAGTGAGTGACTGAGTGAGTGAGTGAGTGAGTGAGTGAGTGAGTGAGCGAGTGAATATGGATATATAAGCAAGAGGCAAGATCAAGGAGCCATGTTAGGATGAAATAAATAAGTTAAAGTATGTCAAAATTGTAGCATACTGCATGCTAACTAGATACTGTTTATGATCAGATGTAGTATGTAGAATAGAGAAAAGAATGAGTGTGAGATTTGGAACGTAGCCATGTTGAGTGGCTGACTGTTTAATGCATGGTTCAGGGCAGAGCAGTGTTGCATTGTGGGTCTTCTATGATGTCACAGGCCGGAGACAGAGCGACCATTGAACAGACAGACTCCTGTTGTTATCAGCTGTTGTGTGTGTGTGTGTGTGTGTGTGTGTGTGTGTGTGTGTGTGTGTGTGTGTGTTGGTTTGTGAGTGAGTGTGTGTGTGTGTGTGTGTGTGTGTGTGTGTGTGTTGGTTTGTGAGTGTGTGTGTGTGTGTGTGTGTCTGTGTGCATGCGTGTGTGTGTGTGTGTGTGTGTGTGTGACTGACTGTGTGTGTGTGTGTGTGTGACTGTGTGTGTGTGTGTGTGTGTGTGTGTGTGTGTGTGTGTGTGTGTGTTATCAGCTGCTGATGCATTAACTGTGTGTGAAGCTTTTTACTAACTTAACGCCATGTTTTACCGCCCCCTGCTGTCTGCTTTGGTTTGGTCCTCTGTGTGTGTGTGTGTGTCTGTCTGTCTGTCTGTGTGTGTGTGTGTGTGTGTGTGTGTGTGTGTGTGTGTGTCTGTCTGTCTGTCTGTGTGTGTGTGTGTGTGTGTGTGTGTGTGTCTGTCTGTCTGTCTGTGTGTGTCTGTCTGTTTTTTTATTTTGTGTGTATGTATTTGATTTTTGCTTGTGTGCGTGACTGTCTGTGTGTTTATTTTGATTTTTCAAATT
This sequence comes from Hyperoplus lanceolatus, assembly GCA_026929865.2. NCBI lineage: Eukaryota > Metazoa > Chordata > Actinopteri > Uranoscopiformes > Ammodytidae > Hyperoplus > Hyperoplus lanceolatus. The sequence goes on from CM049416.1 coordinate 24,569,111, forward strand.
ATCTATTTTATTTATAAATAATTTGTGTTTCTATCTGAATGTCTATGTATGCTTGCGTTCATGTCTGTCTGTGTGTGTCTGTCTGTCTGTGTGTGTCTGTGTGTCTGTCTGTGTGTCTGTGTGTCTGTCTATGTATGCTTGCGTTCATGTCTGTTGTCTGTGTGTCTGTCTGTGTGTCTGTGTGTCTGTGTGCATTGTATTTATCTACCCCCCGCCCCCCCCCCCCGCCCCCCTTCCCCACTCCAGGCGCAGGAGCCTGTTTGCCTTCCTTACCCTCCTGCCCTCCTGCCTCTGGACAGACTATCTTTTGGCTTTTTATATTAATCCGTGGTAAGTAACTAACTGCAACGTCACCCTTAGTAATGTAACACTGGTCAGGGCGCATGATTAGCCCCTAAGAAGACTTTAAAGGTTCAGTAGGCAAGGCAAGTTTATTATTTATTTCTATAGCGTGAGTGAGAAAGAAATAAAACATTTAAAGGTGCAGTGTGTAATATGACATCATCAAGAAAGTTCTACAAAGTTCTAGAATGGAACACTCCCTGGGTAACCCCAACCCTTTAGAATAATAACAGAAGCTACAGTGGCCTTCAAGGACAAGAACAATTCTAAATTCTAAACAATGCACCTGATGACATTCCAACCAACATGGATTCCTCCATAAGACTTGTCTGCTCAATGTACAAAATGTAATATTAATATTTGTAATTCTCCGCTCAGGAGGATAATTCAGATTATTGGCAGAGGTGATTTTACACCAATGAGGACATGTTTATGAATGAGGATATTGATTTCAGCTAATAAATTACTTAAAATGCTACACAGTGTCCCTTTAAATAAAATAAATAAAACATTTAACTAAAATATAAATGACAAGATAAAAGGGAATACTCGACTTATACACTTTGAAATAAATAAACAAACAAGCTTTAACATTAAACTCACAATGAAAATAGAGACAAGGATTTATTATGGACATAGCATGATACTAACTGTGATGCTAACACAGCTTTGCTTGTCTGTTGCTGCATGCTGTCTGTCTGTCTGTGTGTCTCTCTCTCTGTCTCTGTCTGTCTGTGTGTCTATCTGTCTATCTCTGTCTCTCTGTCTGTGTCTCTGTCTGTGTGTCTATCTGTCTGTCTGTCTGTCTGTCTGTCTGTCTTTCTATCTCTCTCTCTGTCTGTCTGTCTGTCTGTCTGACTCTCTTTCTGTCTCTCTGTCTGTCTGTCTCTCTCTTCTGTCTGTCTCTTTCTCTGTCTGTCTGTAGTAGTAGATGTTTCTCAGTTGGCCTATAGTTGCGTTTAGTTAATGAGATGTGTTAGTGCATGTTACTGGTTAGCGATTTGTGAATCTTTGGAGCATGAAAAAGGATAACCGTACATCTTTAAATCCTGCATGAAAAGGTGTAGTCAGTGATTCTGGAGAACGCTTTTTGTCAAAATCTGCTACCTGTCTGTACTGTGTGTGTGCTGAAAGAAATCTAGGTTGCGTTCCGAATCGCATACTCTTTCTTTTCTCTATTCTACATACTACATCCGACGATAAAAAGAATCTAGTTAGGATGCAGTAGGCATACTATTGGGACATACTTTACTCTCTTATTTCATCCTAACATTGCGCCTTGATCTTGCCTCTTGCTTTTATATCCGTCGCATCCCCGTTTGTTTTCATATGGAGGCTTCGTCGATGTGACGTCACTTCACGTGCGCACTGGATTGTGGGTCAGAATCGCCCAAATAGGATGCACTTTTCAACACTAACAATCTTGGCCGCATGAAGTAGGACATCCGGGTACTTCTAACCATCCTAAATCTGGCCACAAGAATCGGGACATCCTAAATCTTTTTTCTACATACTATATAGTAGAAAGTATGCGATTCGGAACGCAACCCTAGTCTCAATACACAGCCCAGGCTCTGTAAACTGGTTTGTAAGCAATGGGCCCACCTTAGCTAGCAACATGCTCGTTTAGGCAAAGTATAAACAATCACATTTTTTTCAGTGCACACACAGTACAGACAGGTAGTGAATCATGAGGAGATATTCACACAGTACAGACAGGTAGTGAATCATGAGGAGATATTCACTGATTTTGACAAAAAGTGATCTTGACAACAAGCGTTCTCCAGAATCACTGACTGCACCTTTAAGATATGATTGACTGAGCATGACGGTGCATCACTCTGATAGTTCAGTTTCTATTGTTTTAAAAATTCTGAAGAATTTCATATTGCTGTATTTTCTAGGAGCAAGACCGCGCTAAAGAAACGGAAGCTAACAAGGTAACAAGGCGTGTGTGTGTGTGTGTGTGTGTGTGTGTGTGTGTGTGTCTGTGTGTGTGTGTGGGTGTGTGTGTGTGTGTGTGTTTTTGTGTGTGTGTGTATGTGTGTGTGTGCGTCTGTGTGTGTGTGTGTGCGTCTGTGTGTGTGTGTGTGTGTGTGTGTGTGTGTCTGTGTGTGTGTGTGTGTGTGATTAAAACAAAAGGACCTTATCATTTTGCATTTTTTTTGTAAAGAAATTCAAATTCAATAAACAGCATTATTGTTGAAATATTTTTGTTATATTATTTGGCATCTCTATGGAAACGCTCTAGATGAAAACATTTTGATTTGAATTTTACAAGAAATGTTTTCAGTTGTTTATAGAATAAAACTAAAAGGTTTTTTTTTCTCAAACAGAAAACCAGAGACAGTTATCGTCTGTAGTGGACAGAGCTGTCTGTGTGGGTGAAATAATGAGTTATCTTCATGGATTTTAGGCCTAAATCTGACTGTTTTTGACAGAATTTTATATTTTGTAAAGGTTGCCTGAGTCAGCTTCTTCAATAAAAACAATTATATATACTGTATAAAAATTTAAAAAAATAGCAGAACATTTTGATTTAAAATACATAAGCTATATACTGTGCCGTTTTCCCGGGCTCACTCTACCCTCTACCAACCTACCTACGTAGGCTGTGACGTCACGGCAATATGGCGGCGCGCTTGAGTAAAAATGTCCGTTAGTACCACCCGAAAATGTCTTTTAAAGGCTCTGGCAACCCACAGACCGAAATATATGACATTAATGTTGGGTTTCTCTATAAGCTGTTCACAGTCATCCAATTAAAAATGTATTTTCATAAATATTATAAAATTTAGTCTAAAAAACTGCTTTTTTGCTGTCTAGAACATTTTGCAGGGTGGTGTGGGCGTGGCCAACAACGTTCTGTAGGGAATGTTCTCTCACTCACGGTGCTGAGCAGGTTAAACCCAGTTCAGACAAAAGATTCACCACACAACGAGACGCAAACTTGAAAATGTTGCACATGCTCACAACGAGCCTGACTGGCAGTTCACACTGCTGCACGGGCTGTGACGGTAGCTGGTTTCCCTAGCAACGGTGAATGCTTTGGCACAGCTGAGAGCGCAAGCTCAACATCACTTGCAGAAAGTAACTTATTATTATTAGGCCTATATAGGTTTGCAATTAGTTGTAGGATATTTTTTCCCACTACAACCGCAACCTATTTAATTGAAACAGGTGTCAGTGTCACAATGAAAATATTTAAAAAATATCTCTGTCTCATATTTATTGTTATATCTTATTAGTTTATTTCCCATTTAACTTGCAAAAAAATCTGCTATCTATTTTAGACATATGCATTTTTAAATGTTTTTGAGGATAGGGGGGGGATAAGAGAGAGGGGGGGGGGAGTGGGAGATAAAGAGAGAGAGAGAGAGAGAGAGAGAGAGAGAGAGAGAGAGAGAAAAAAGTCTGATTATGTTTCTCATCACGTGAGCTGATGCGATATGCGGTTTGAATTAAGAGCACAAGGAGTAAAATATAAAAAAAGACAATCAAATGAGTTCAAACCAGCCGGCCTTGACTTTTTTTGTTGCGAGTCGACGTGTCAGAGGCATGAATCGGCGCAGCGATCGACAGTGGCTTTTCTGCGCAATTTGGAGACATGTCTCTCAGGTCTCGGGACCCAATCGGATCGTGAAAGCCTGTCCCCTCTACAACATTAACGTTCAGGAATCCCCGGTGATCATTTAGTCTTAAACCACATAGTTTTTCTGCACAGCGGCTCGGCGAGGTGTCACTGTGAACGTTACCATCACAGTGTTTCACCGGGGTGCGCGCTGCTTCGCTCAGACGGGGCTGTGAGTGTAGGCTCAGGCGCAAAGAGACAGTCTGTATCTCTTGCGCGGCTCCAGAGATATTTTATATATTTGTTTTTTAGAACGTGTGACGTCCCAAGATATTGACGTAAGCCAAAGTTCGAATCAGAAATTTTCAAATGGCCGTCTCAATGCATTTTAGAACAGAGATCCTTCGCGTGACGTCCCAAGCCTTAGCTCACTCTAAGCTGAGGCAACATTCGAATCAGGATTTTTCAAATGCTCGACCAACTGACATGACAGTATGTTTGCGGGGGGTTGGCAGCTATTCCTAAAACCTTTCATATACATATTAGCACTGATTTTACCCCCCAAATAACATAGTTACAAGGATTTAGTGGATTTGGGTTGCCAGGGCCTTTAACTTCAAGTGTAATTGTGGAATATACAAATTTTTTCAAAATGACTTTCCGCACAAATAGTTCCATACCATCTAAAAATAAATTAGACTGTTTCATGTCCACTGGGATTAGGCCTACTAAATCTACTGTTTCATGTCCACTGTGATTAGGCCTACTAAATCTACTGTTTCATTTCCACTTTAAGATATAATACAATAGTTGAGCGTGCGTGCTTGGTATAAAGATTATTTATAACAAATATTTCTCATACTTCTTCCTGTGTTTTCTTCCAGTCCTGTTCAGCTGGACGACTTTGACGCGTACTTCAGAGAGATGAGCAAAGACACTGCATACAAGTTCTCTCTACAGTTTGAGGTACGGACAGGCAGACAGACAGGCAGGCAGACAGACACAGAGACAGACAGACAGGCAGACAGACAGACAGACAGACAGACAGACAGACAGACAGACAGACAGACAGACAGACAGACAGACAGGCAGGCAGACAGACAGACAGACAGACAGACAGACAGACAGACAGGCAGACAGACAGACAGACAGACTCACATACAAACTCACAGACGGACGGAGGGACAGGCGGGCGGACGGACAGACATAGACAGACAGACGGACGGACGGGCGGGCGGGCGGACGGACACAGAGACTCACAGACAGACAGACAGACAGTAACACAGACAGACAGACAGACACACAGACAGAGGTACGGACTCTTCACTAATGTTTGTAAAGTTAACACTGAAGTAGGCAGATGTTTTTTGGACAGACGGGCAGACATGCAGACAGATGACAGACAGACAGATGACAGACAGACAGACAGAGAGATACTTGATGTGTTATATTTTGTCTACTAGGAACTGAAGAGCGTTGGTTTGGATCTGTCTCATGATGCAGCGGATCTCCCCGTCAACCGACCCAAGAACAGATACACAAACATCCTGCCATGTGAGACACACACACACACACACACACACACACACACACACACACACACACACACACACACACACACACACTCACGCTCGCACGCACGCTCGCACGCAAACACGCACGCTCGCTCGCACTCATACTCACGCACGCACAGACTCACTCACGCACACACACACAAACACACGCAAACACGCACGCACGCACTCACGCACTCACTCACTCACACGCGCATGCACGCACACTCACACTCACGCACGCACAGACTCACTCACTCACTCACTCACTCACTCACTCACTCACTCACTCACTCACTCACACTACATTTAGATTCATTATATTCATTATATTTGATTTTGTTAAGAGTGTGGTGAAAATTTACCTTAAGGATCACCAAACAAATTATTAAAATTTTATTCTGAAATTCACAAAATATTTATG
>CM049416.1:24585000-24587500 GCA_026929865.2 Hyperoplus lanceolatus
GCTCACCCAGGAACAACAGCTGGCGTGGTAAAAACACACTACCGCTTTTGTCCAAAGGGGGGCGCTGGAATCAACACACACTGAAAGTTCCTCGGAGCACCCTTTTAAAGGCAATTTAGTGGCGATATCCTAGTTGACGACATACCAATGCTTTTTTACGCCCCTTAATCGTGTGAATGTTTGCTGGGTGAAAAAAAAAAACTGGGTTTAGCACAAGAACTGAAGTGGCACAACAATAGAGTTTGAAATTATCAAAACGCTGCCGTCCAATCAGAATCTCTGCCTGAATTTAAGGGGCGGGATCTAAGCGCTTTAGAGGCTGTGGATAGGTCAGTTTTTAGAGAGATGTTTAGTTTATAGTTTGTCTTTGCACTGAGGCCACAGGATCAAGGGAAGCGTTTTGATTGGTTCAAATCCCTTTCCTACATTAAAGGTGAAGTCAGCGATTTGTTGTTATTAAAAAAATGCATGTAAACAAAGGGCACCGTAGCTAGCAACATGCCCATTTACAGAGCCTAGGCTGTGTATTAACACTGGATTCTTTTTTTCAGCTCACACACAAACACACACACACACACACACACACACGCAGTACAGACAGGTCGCGGATCATGAGGAGATATTCACTGATTTTGACAACAAGAATCACTGCTGACTCCATCTTTAATTTTAGACTAGCGAAGAGGTTGTTTTAAATTTGTGATGTCATCAGGTTCCACTCAATCCTATTGGTTCATATCGAAGGACAAACTAAATCAATTATATCAACGCCTGAAATACAGTTTACATGTACAGCTCCGGGAAAAATGAAGAGACCACTCCAAATGTTCTTCGTCTCTCTGTTTGACTATTTATTGTCATATGTTTGAGTGGAATGAACATTTTGGTTTTATAATATAAACTACTAACAACATTTCTACCAAATTCACAATAAAAATATTGTCATTTAGAGCATTTCCATGAAGTAATGTAGAGATGAAGATTGAAGAACAATCCAGACTGGTCTCTGAATGTTGTCCGGGGCTGTGCGTTGATGGATTTGGGAATCTCAGAAACACATATCGTAAAATTCACCCGGGCTAAGTCATTTTCACAATACTAATAAAAGGAAAGATATTTCCCCACAGACATATCCTCGTCTACAAGGTTAATCATAGCCTGGCTCCGCCCGCCCGCCTACTTCCGGCCAAATTTTATTTTCCCTTCAGTAGTCAGTCTGGGTGTACAGCCCATTTCCCAGTTTGGCCGGAGATTCGACAGCCGGTCCAATCAGCGAACAGAGCGAGTGGCTGAGAACGATGACGTCGAAGTCGCGCTCCAGTTTCAGTTGCCAGAAGCCGGCTCATGACACACGTGACGACCAAACGTTATGCGATTGGTTGGCTAATCCAGAGTGGCACTGGGCAGATCCAATAGTTTTAAACTTTAACAGACACCCGCCTCCATGAGTAAACGTTTGCCAATTACAGCACTGCCAGACCTTCTGTACAAATGAAATGAAGTACGATGGTCTGGTAGCACCAGGCTAGGTTAATCACAGACATACAGAGAAATATTTAAAAAAAATAATTTTTGACGACCCGAAATACTAACCAGGTTCCAACCGAGTGAATATGACCAGAGACTAACTGTCACAAGCCATTTTCTGTAGCGTTATATATTATTATTATTATTGAATAATTTACAATAATTTTGTTTTTTTCCTCTGATGATCATAAATTACATGTAACAGCAAACGAGACCATCAGTGTTAGAGAATGCTATAACAGCTGGCGTGGTAAAAACACTACTGCTTTAGTCCAAAGGGGGGCGCTAGAATTAACACACTGAAAAGTTCCTCGGAGCACCTTTAATTATTATTGTATAATTAACAATGATTTAGCTTTTTCCTTTATTTTCATGTTTTTTACTGATGGGAAAACTCCACATTTCTCACCAACGAAGAGAAGAATGTTTCGACCAATAGCACGACTGCAACTCTCCATACAGGAAGTTACATAACATTGCATAACATACACGATGTCGCCACTATAAAAGAACAAAACTGGAAAGGCTTTTTTCTTTCTGGACACGACAAATCTGACTTTTAAGTTTTGGGGCCAATTTGATCGAATTTTAGAACTTAAAGTTTTTTTTTTTTTTTTAAACAATTTCTGATCAGATCTCAATTCCTTCATATTTTTAATTTAATTTTTTTAAATTTTTAATCATCAAATTCACATTTTACACCAACCATTTCTTGTATATGATTTACGCATTTGACAAAAAAAATCCTCCCACCCCAAAAAAAAACTAAAATCTCGATGCACTTCTTAGAACAACTTCTTCCAAAAAATCTTCAAAAACTAAAAATTCAGTAAAATAAAATAAAAGCTGTTTCCAATTATTTATTTTGACGGCATCTTGCGTTCAGTTCGAAAATTAAAATCAAAAATCAATGAATGTGTAGAGAAAAAAAAAATAAAAAAAAAAAAAATTAGAAGAAAAATTACAAATGGCG
>CM049416.1:24592500-24602500 GCA_026929865.2 Hyperoplus lanceolatus
TAGAGGATGTCTGCTTTCAGTCAAAATGAGGCTGGAGCCCATTGTCTGTCTGTCTGTCTGTCTGTCTGTCTGTCTGTCTGTCTGTTTGTCTGTCTGTCTGTCTGTTTGTCTGTCTGTCTTATGACTGGCGTGATAAAAACACTACCGCTTTTGTCCAAAGGGGGCGCAAGGATTAGCACAAACTGAAAGTTCCTCAGAGCACCTTTAATGTATAAATGTATGTCCCTCCAGTTTGCCATGCTGTGCCGAATGCCATAGTGAACTCTAACAGAGCTGATCTGAAAGGCTGTTCCATCTATGTGACTCTCTTCCCCGGCAACGAGTCTTCCAAACTCCTCATTCAGAGCGGTGGGTGATGCCAGCAACCACACACACACACACCCACAACCACAACCACAACCACACACACACACACACCCACACCCACAACCACACACACACACACACACACACCCACACACACACACACACACACCCACACCCACACACACACACACACACACACACACACACACACACACACACACACACACACACACACACACACACACACACACACACACATACACACACACAAGAATGCTAATTTTTTATATAGTTTTTCTTAATGCCTTTGTCATGTGTATACGCTCACCCAGGAACAACAGCTGGCGTGGTTAAAAACACTACCGCTTTTGTCCAAAGGGGGGCGCTAGAATGAACACACTGAAAGTTCCTCGTAGACACTTTAAAGCACTTAGGGGGCGCCAAAAACACAAAGTCTATATCTCCTAATCTGAAATGAATCTAATCATTGTCTCTCTTTCCAGGTATCACTGAGGTGGTCTATCTCTTTGATAAGTACAAGGACGACCCAGAGACAGTGGCTTCCAGAAATATGCTTGAATTGGCAGGAGTCCAAACCAGGTGAGCTACTTTTCTCTGGCAAACCCCTTCACATCTTTAATTCACTGTGTCCAATTAAACAGATAGCCATTCATTCCTGATAATGTGACACCTCGAAGGGCATTAAAGGTGCTGTAAGTGGAATGGTTCTTTTAGCTAACTTCCTGTCAGTTACTGCAGTTAGCAGTCCCCTCGCTCGTCCCTACGTCACCACATTAATGCACTGCGGTCTTCAAGCAGTGAGTTATCTAGCATCTTCTCAGATCCATAAGTGTGATAGAACATGATAAAAACCATCAAAACAGACATTGGGAAGGATTTTTACCTGCTCCGCCATTGTAGGCGCATACACATTCACCCATCTGTCGCTCTGGCGTGCACCGGCAGTAAAACGGGTGCCGGTTTGTAGCGTTCTCTCTTCTGATTGGATATTAATTTCGGGATACTCCAATAAGTTTATTTGTCGATTAAAGAGCGATTGTACACTTATATTAACATAAATAAACCGCTTACTTCACCTTTAACCCTTAAAATGCTCAAGTGCTAATCAATCTGCTAAAGAATGCTAATAAACACCAATGAAAACTCTTAAAGGTGTAGTAAGTGATTCTGGAGAACGCTTGTTGTCAGAATCACTGTTTGTCAAAATCAGTGAATATTTCATCATGAAAGAAAATCAAGTGTTACTGTAATACACAGCCTAGACTCTGTAAACTGTGGATCATGAGGAGACATTCACTGATTTTGACAAAATTATGTTTTCTGTGTGTTGCCGTAGACTCAGGTGTATTTTCTCTTTTTCCAGTAAGTTCAACACTGAAGATAAAAAGCTTGAGATCGATTTTACCATGCAGTGAAAATGCAAACGGCTCAACTTTCTCCTCTGTCCTCTTTGTCAATTTCACTCTGGTTTGCACATTTTATTTCCTCTGTGTAACTAACTCCCTTTCTTACCGGGAATTTAGGCCTACATGAATATTTTAGTCTTATTTTAGGTAAATTAAACCAGATAACATCAACACTTAGTCTTATCTTTACACACTTTTAAGAGTCTTCCTGCTGTGTGCATCTGGGTTTTCTCTTTTTGATTTTAATTACAACTCAAAATAATAATTTTATTGGATTTAAAATACATATTCAAGCCTTCAGCCATTAAGTCTAGAGACACTGCAGCTGAACAGGGAAAGATCTTAACTTATAGATATGAAACATCATGAAGCTTTACCAGTCGATTACTGACATTAAAACCATTGTTTTAAATTTGTAACATCTAACTAATTATGAGTAGCCGACATTTGCATTTATTTTAACAGCTCAAATCTGGATGTCAGATGAAGCCAGAGCCCTTTGGTTTATACTGGTAAGAAGAAGAAGAAATGTTATGGAAGAAAAATAGACCTTAACCTCTAAATTCACCTGTTTTCAACTGCAGCGTCTCGCATTACGCTGAATATAATTTGTCCTTTGATTGTATTTTCTCATATATGTTGTGTATTGATTATGTTTGTGTGTGTGTGTGTGTGTGCATGTGTGTGTCTGTGTGTGTGCGTGCGTGCGTGTGTGTGTGTGTCTGTGTGTATGTGTGTGTCTGTGTGTGTGTGTGTGTGTGTGTGTGTGTGTGTGTGTGTGTGTGTGCGTGCGTGTGTGTGTGTGTGTCTGTGTGTATGTGTGTGTCTGTGTGTGTGCGTGCGCGTGTGTGTGTGTCTGTGTGCGTGTGTGTGTGCGTGTGTGTGTGTGTGTGTGTGTGTGTGACTGACACACTTGTATATTCTCATGTCATCAACTATCAGTCAATAAAATCTGGGACAGAAGCTGGTGTCCACTGTTCATTTTTCTCACACACTATAAATGGTAAATGGACTCCTCTTATAAAGCTCTTTTCCCAGGTTATTCACAGACCCAAAGCGCTTTACATTGTTTTGTACACATTCACCCATTCACACACACATTCATTGGGGCGGCAGTGGCGAAGTGGATAGGGAGTTCGCCTCTGGTGTGCAGGGTCGGAAGTTCGATCCCCCGTCTCCCCGCCACATGTCCAAGTGTCCCTGGGCAAAGAGACACTGAACCCTAAATGTCTCCTGATAGTTAGCTTCCACCCTGCGTGGTAGCTGCTGCTGCTATCGGTGTATGAATGTTAGATTTGACATTTATACAGGGAAAAAATATATAAAAATAACATTCTTTACACTGATGGTCTCATTTTCTGTTACATGTAATTTATGATCATCAGAGGAAAAAGAGAGACTGTTTCAGAATTATTTAAAAGTTCCTTGTAGCACCTTGAGCTACATATTCACTCACCGGCAATTTTATGAGGTACGCCGGTTCAATTTCTTCTTAGACTTAGGTTTAGGTCTAGGTTTAGGCTTAGGCTTCAAGTAACTTCTATATTCTTGTCCATCTAAATAGCTCAGTCGGTAAGACCATTGCTCTAGTGACGCTAAGGTCAGAGGTTCAAATCCTCATCTCAATAAAGAGAATTTTATTAATGAAAGGGTCTAATGGCGCATCTTAGTCACACTATCTATCTATTTTATTCCATCAAATCGACACAGGTTACATCGTCTCAAGTGATATTCATGATTATAAGGTGCCGGTGACCAAAGGAAGGAATCAAAATCTTCAAGTGCGAACACAATGCACTAACCCTAAGAAAGGGGGTTTAAGTGACTTTGAGCATGGTTCATGGTTCATGGTTCATGGTTCATGGTGCCAGAAGGGTTAGTATGAAAACGGTATAACCCAAGCTGCAGTCACTCTTTGGATCTTCTGGTTAAGAGACTGAGGCTTTAACCACTAGACCACCAAACATGAAGTAATTCACCACACTTAGTATGACTCATATTCCCATTCAGGCACTCTTTTAGCCAGATAACATTCCATGGACTTGAACCTGCAACCTTCGGATCCCCAGCCCGCAGCATTACCCACTACGCCACAGAGTCTGTAGCACAACGTGAGGGATACAAGTTGTTTTTCCAAGTAGAGAATTTGAGAATGCTTTTCCTCAATTAACTTTGAAAATGTTCATCTTTCTCAAGAGTTTGAAATTACCTCCTCTGGAAAGTGGTAGAGGTCCCCAAAAATATGAAAATTTATGAAAATATGCATGTGGATTTAAAATTTCATTTTCCAAAAATGACTCCACAGCCCCATTCAAAGCGGAAACGAACAATTCAAAATGCGTCAACTCAGTCATTTTTCATCTACTAAACTAAATGTTCAGCTCCTTCAGGACATTGCATGATATTACCTGGATTTACATGTCTTTGCCCCATTAATTACCAATGATGATTTTTGGCGGAATACACCTTTAATATCTCTGAAGTTATACATTTTATGAAGAAATGGTGAATTATGAAAATGTTCTCCTGAGTACGACGAACATGATGAACTTTGAATGGAGTTTCTACGATGAAGTATGAACGAGTAAAATAATATGCATACTAACAAGTACATACTAAAATATGCATACTAACAAGTACATACTAAAATATGCATACTAACAAGTACATACTAAAATATGCATACTAACAAGTACATACTATAATATACATACTAACAAGAACGAGTAGGAGCACCTTGTGCCACATATTCACTCAACGGCCATTTTATGAGGAACACCGGTTCAATTTCTTGTTAGACTTAGGTTTAAACACAACTTGGAAAACACGACCCGACTTTTTACGACCTATTTCTGCGAAGAAAAAAAACCTGTCTTAAATATTCGGACCATAGGCTCAGGCTTAGACTTAGACTTACTAAAATGTGCATACTAAAATATGCATACTAACAAGTACATACTAAAATGTGCATACTAAAATATGCATACTAACAAGTACAAACTAACAAGTACATACTAAAATGTGCGTACTAAAATATGCATACTAACAAGTACATACTAACAAGTGCATACTAAAATTTGCATACTAACTAGGGGTGGGGAAAAAAATCGATTTTCCGATTATTTTTTTTTTTTTTTTTTTTTTTGTAAATAGGGGAAGGTGGGGTGATTTGTGCAACTTTTTACTCAAAGTGATTTTAAAGTGAGGCCTTGACAGTTATGTCTCCAACTCAAATATGTACATATATTTCAGGATGTTGTGCATCCCTGGCAATAAAAACTTTGGATCTGGAATAAACTGTTTAAGAAATATAGCTTTCGGAAAAAAAGTTGTCTTGTCGCACAAATCACCCCACGTAGTGGGGTGATTTGTGCGTCATTGTGTCACAATGACAAAGTCACCATCATCATCTTTCTGGCCATCTGAACTCTCATCAGTGGTGTCGTTAAGTGGAATTGAGATGTCACTCTCTCCTGAGCTACTGTAGACTATCACTTTCTTTTGGTGACCAGCGTATACAGCCATGCCACTGGCACAACTCTCAGAAATGTACTTTGCACTAGTTGCTCCGTGCTTGTGGAACCAACTGCCACCTGACAAATGTGATTCCCCCTACATTTCTGCCTTTAAATCAAGGCTCAAAACCCATATGTACACCCTGGTGTTTCCTCCCCATTAACCTCTGCACTACTTACTTACCTCTGCACTACTATCTGTGTTTATGTGGATGTATGGGCTTTACGTCTTTTATTTTGGTTATTGTTATTTTACCTTCATTGTTTACCTACTGAATGCACTATGTACAGCACTTTGGACAGTGCAAATTGTCATAAATGTGCTTTTATAAATACATTTTACTTACTTACTTACTTATAACTCACCCAGGCCCTTGCGCACAAATCACCCCATCCCCAGAATTTTGGATAATAGGCATGATGCAGCAATTTAGGGTTGACATTGTGCTAACTATATAGACTCAACGTGTCTATAATTGTTCAGACACAATAATCAAAAAAACTTGATCATGGAAATTTTACTTTGAAAGGCAAAACACAGTTTTTTGAGCTTAAATGTGCTTATATCTTATTCCTTGTGTCTCCCTTCTTTACAGGATGAGTCAAATGGATGGCTCTTCTTAAATATGTGGTCACATTTCCAATTTCTTCCACGGTTTTCTAGAAACAAGGGGTTTTGCAACTTCCAAAATGCACAAATCACCCCACCTTCCCCTACTAATACTTCCTGCGCCATTGCGCATGCACACCACACATGTGCGAGTTGTTTCCAAAGTGTCTTCAAAAGGGCTGAGAGCAGCAAACCCATGACCTGCACCGGCTTTATCTCTGTTTACGTTTTTGTATGAGAGCTGAATTCCAAGCCATACTTTTTGTACAATGTGTTGAAATGACATAGAAATGAATAGATAATAGAATAGAAATCCTATAGAAACATGATTTACGAGATTAGAAATAAAATAAAACTGAATAGGTTTAGTTTTTACATACTTCCATATTGTGTTGAAAGCTGCATTGATTATTGCACTGGTCATAGAAAGGCATATTTGTGACAAGAAAAGCTTTTCTCTTAATGCAATATTAGAGAAGGTAATTCATCTGTTGATTGTATTTAATGATCATCACAAAAGTAGGAAGTGATTAGCAAACTGAGTAGCAAACTCAGATGTGCATATAAATATGTTTTTGAAATTCACACATGGGTATGTACATACATTTTTTTTTGCATTGAGATGCATTGAAAATCGATTTTGAATCGAATCGCTGACCTCTGAATCTGAATCGGAATCGAATCGAATCGTGAGGTGCCAAGAGATTCCCACCCCTAGTACTAACAAGTGTTAGTGTTGTACATAGGTTACAATATCTTTTCTTTTACTGAAAACAACACTTGTTTTTTTTCACTGAAAAATACATAGGTTACACTGTCGTTTGTTGTGTGTGTGTGTTTTCATTCCAAAGTCTTTGTCTTGCCTCTTGTCTCAGTGGTCGTGGGTTCGAATCCGGCTGGTGGACCTTTACTGCATGTCATCCCAAGTGCATACTAACAGGTGCATACGTAAAGTGCATACTAACAAGTACATACTAAAACGTGCATACTAAAACGTGCATACTAACAAGTACATACTAAAACGTGCATACTAACAAGTAAATACTAAAACGTGCATACTAAAATGTGCATACTAACAAGTGCATAGTACATAATAATATATGCATACCAACAAGTACATACGTAAAGTGCATACTAACAGGTGCATACTAACAAGTACATACTAAAATGTGCATACTAAAACGTGCATACTAACAAGTGCATACGTGAAGTGCATACTAAAGCTGAGAACACACCGGGCGCGTTGGCGCTTTGGGCCAAAGCGACCAACGCGCCCGATCTGGCGCGTGGTCATTTTGTGTCAAAAAATTGTCCAACGCGCCCAAAAGCAACGCGCCTACGTCATGGCCTACGTAGATGAGCCCGCCCGAAACTTATTTTCCCCTGCTTTTTCTATTGCTGAGATAATCCCCATCGCTGCGCTCTATCTTTTGTGGGAGTCCGAGGAACGGAGCTACGCAGCTAGTCTCCCCCGATAGATTTATTCCCCTAATCAACCATGGCTGCGATCAGATCCGACCCGACACAACAGCGTTCATGTCCACACAAAAACAACAACTACACGGCCAACAATTGTGCCAAAAAACAAATAAACAGCAAGTGAACGGAACAAATAGCCTTAAAACAGCATTGCAGATTCACGCCACTCGGAAATGAACACAAACAGCAAGGCAGCACCATACCAAACACATTTACAGCAGCATTGTGCACAGGGCAGTAGAAAATAAAGGCAAGTAGCCTACATTACCTGGCTGTGACGGGACCGTGGCTGGCGTAGATAGCCTATAGGGCAGGCATAAACACCGGTGCTTCGCTGTACTCGTTGTGAAAGTTCCCCGGATTTAGCCGTTATGTTTGGGTTCATTATATGGAGGTGGTGGCCGCACACAGCCGGGTGAGTTAGCTAACGCTATCCGACCGGTGCTAACTTGGTTTATCGGCTTAAGCACAGCCACACATATTCACTGAATTAACCAGGAAGCCCATTCTCCTGGCTCACTTTCCCCCACCCGAGCGGCTTCATATCACCAGCCAGCCGCATTTCCTCCACGGTGTTTATACAGTCTCGCACACACAGCGGTGATTATTTGCTCCTGGTTCACTTTCCCCACGTCTTGTAACCCCGAGCGGCTTCATACAGCACCAGGCAGCCAGCCGTAAATACATTTCCTACTCGGTGTTTGCCTCTGTGTTGTCACGGTCTCGCACACACAGCGGTGATTATTTGCGCCTCCATTTTGTCTCAGATTTTTCTGTCCTCCGGCTCTCTGCCAGTGACGTAGGGTCAAGCTCACCGCTGATTGGCCAACGCGGCTAAATGTCACGCGCCGGAGCGTTGAAAGTTCAATATTTTCATCTTTTTTTTGACGCTTTGCCGGCGCGGTGACGCTTTTTTGACGCTTTGCCGGCGTGGTGACGCTTTTTGACGCTTTGGCAACGCGCTCAAAGCGCCCAAAGCAACGCTTTGCCGCGGCCAACGGATCCTCGCGCCCCAACCAATGGTTCCCTATGCAAAAATAGGATTTTTCAACGCGCCCACCACACCCAACGCGCCCGGTGTGTTCTCACCTTAACAGGTGCTGTCCTCGGCATTTGAGACGCAGCATTTATTAAATGCACATCACATAGCCTAGTGCTGAAACGAAAGCTATAAACGCCGTGGTTTAATGCTGAAATGATAACCGGGGCACTTAACGTTGTCGAGGGGAAGCCCTCCGAGATCTCCGTTGGTTTCAGTTTGCAGGCGACAAAGTGACAATCACCACCACCACATGGACAGCGTTTAAATAAAGCGTCTCATTCTTAAAGTCATTGGGGCTTTGATGCAAATGATGAAATCTGAACAGTACAGCAGCAGTGCTGGTGCGTAAAGGGACAGCGCAGTTGGCATCTCTCCTCAGCACAACTGCAGCACAAGCCACAGTTAAAGTCGATCGCTCTGCCGATTCATGTTTCTGACACGTTGACTCGCAACATAATGAGTCGAGGCTTTGCGTTGGCTTTGTCGATGTCCCGTGCCTCTTTTTTCTCTCCACACACAGCGTTCTCTCTCCTGGCGCACAAACGCCCCGGCCGCTTCCGAGAGCACAGCCAGTGTTCCACCCGATAAAAAAAGTAAACACAACTTGGAAAACACGACCCGACTTTTTACGACCTATTTCTGCGAAAAAAAAAAACCTGTCTTAAATATTCGGACCATAGGCTCAGGCTTAGACTTAGACTTACTAAAATGTGCATACTAAAATATGCATACTAACAAGTACATACTAACAAGTACATACTAAAATGTGCATACTAACAAGTACATACTAAAATGTGCGTACTAAAATGTGCATACTATCAATTGCATACTAAAAAGTACATACTAAAATGTGCATACTAACAAGTGCATACTAAAATGTGCATACTAACAAGTGCATACTAACATTTGCATACTAACTAGGGGTGGAAAAAAAATTGATTTTCCGATTAAATTTTTATTTATTTTTTAAAAATGTTTAAATACTAAAACTTCCTGCGCCATTGCGCATGCACACCACACATGTGCGAGTTGTTTCCAAAGTGTCTTCAAAAGGGCTGAGAGCAGCAAACCCATGACCTGCACCGGCTTTATCTCTGTTTACGTTTTTGTATGAGAGCTGAATTCCAAGCCATACTTTTTGTACAATGTGTTGAAATGACATAGAAAATAATAGATAATAGAATAGAAATCCTATAGAAACATGATTTACGAGATTAGAAATAAAATTAAACTGAATGGGTTTAGTTTTTACATACTTCCATATTGTGTTGAAAGCTGCATTGATTATTGCACTGGTCATAGAAAGTCATATTTGTGACAAGAAAAGCTTTTCTCTTAATGCAATATTAGAGAAGGTAATTCATCTGTTGATTGTATTTAATGATCATCACAAAAGTAGGAAGTGATTAGCAAACTGAGTAGCAAACTCAGATGTGCATATAAATATATTTTTGAAATTCACACATGGGTATGTACATACATTTTTTTTTGCATTGAGATGCATTGAAAATCGATTTTGAATCGAATCGTGAGGTGCCAAGAGATTCCCACCCCTAGTACTAACAAGAGTTAGTGTCATACATAGGTTACAATATCGTTTTTTTTACTGAAAACAACACTT
>CM049416.1:24607500-24610000 GCA_026929865.2 Hyperoplus lanceolatus
TTCAAAGGTCGGAGAATAAATACGTTTTTTTTTCTTGAATAAAATCACAGCATAAGCTCGTCCCGATCCACCGTGGTGGTGTGTGTGTGTGTGTGTGTGTGTGTGTGTGTTTGTCTCTCTGTTTGTGTGTGTGTGTGTGCGTGCGTGTGTGTGTGTGTGTTTGTCTCTCTGTTTGTGTGTGTATGCGTGTGTGTGTGTGTTTGTCTCTCTGTTTGTGTGTGTGTGTGTGTGTGTGTGTGTGTGTCTCTGTGTCTGTAAAGTGAAAAGTCTTTAAATCTTCAGTGCATAATTGTGATAAGGCTTTTGCATAGTACACGGACAGGACAGCGACATTCCAGTTTACAGAGCCTAGGCTGTGTATAAACACCGGGTTATCTCTCTCAGCGCACACACAGTACAGACAGACAGGTATGGAGTTAAAGACCTACTTCACCGGTGGGAATATGAAGGTGTACTGAACTCTGAGATCCTATGTAGTATACCTGTGCAAACATTTTAGAAAATCAGTTCATCCTAGCCTGAGAAAAGGCAGAAGGAGTGTTTTATGGTCTCACTGTCTAACCCTACATTTTACAGATATGACATCACTTCAGTAAAAATGTAGGGTTGTGATTAACAGGACAGCTGGGCCAAGGGAAGACTGAGGGAAGACTGAGGGAAGACAAACCTCATTCATTATATTATAATAGTGATTTTATAATGATAGAATGCCGGTTCCGTATGGGTGAAGTGTTCCTTTAAAGCTGGGGTATATGATTTCTGATTGGTCAAAGTTAACATGAGCTGTACACTTTGACCAATCAGAGCGAGGCTCCGATTCTCTGTTCTTATTGGCTGTTGGGACTGTCCATTCACTTTGGCACGACGTTGTTGGTGTAGAGCGTGTCAGGGAGGGACCATAGGGGAGGGACCAAAGAGAACCCAACTGCCATCTTCTCCCCAAATCCTCCACCCCAGCTTTGAGCAGTTCAGTTTCTAGGGCACAGTGACGTGGAAGGGGCTGCCGGGCACATGCTCGTCTCCCCACTTCACCAGTAGGATGTAGCCGCCCTGCTCCTTCACCGTGTACGTCACGTTGTACATCCGGTTCCCCATGTGCTTCACATAGACCTCCTCACAGGGCGTCTGGGGGCCGTGTACCCCCACCATCAACATGTTGGTGCCTAGGGAGAGGGGAGAGAAGTGTTTTTATGTTTAATGTCTGTCTGTGAATCTGTCTGTATATCTGTCTGTCTGTCTGTCTGTCTGTGACTCTGTCTGTATATCTGTCTGTCTGTCTGTGAATCTGACTGTCTGTGAGTCTGTATATCTGTCTGTATATCTGTCTGTCTGTCTGTCTGTCTGTCTGTCTGTGAATCTGTCTGTATATCTGTCTGTCTGTCTGTGAATCTGACTGTCTGTGAGTCTGTCTGTCTGTCTGTGAGTCTGTCTGTCTGTCTGTCTGTGAATCTGTCTGTCAGAGAAGTGGACATTTTCTGACATTTTTTGAGGAATATCATGTTAAAGAAATAATAAAAAAAAATAGTTTTTGGGGTCACTTTGAAGAATTTATATTCTTTATATTATAATATGTTTTTGTTTTGTTGAAAGGAGATATCTCATGTCTGTATTCTATATTATGTAAAATAACAGTTCCGTGATGGTAAAACAAAAATCAATTAAGAAAAAGTTTTTCAAAAGTTTAAAAAAATAAAAATAATCTTGTAATCAATTCATAATATCAGGACACAAAATTGATAATACATATTTCCTGTTATAGTCATTCCTCACCTGCTTTGCTGCAGACACACACACACACACACACACACACACGCGCACGCACACGCACATGCACACACACACACACACACACACACACACGCACATGCACACACACACGCACACACACACACACTCCTCCTCCCCCCAAACACCCCCCCCACACACACACACACCCTCACCTGCTTTGCTGCAGTCGACAGTGAAGGTATTCTTCTGACCCACGAAGGCCTTGGACAGCCCGGCGCCTCTGGAAGAAGCTTTAGTGGCATCTGAGCTGAACTGAGGCAGAGAGAAGGAGCCAGAGGAACCAGGGAGGGAGGAGCTCTGAGAGAACGCAGTGCCCAGAGACGAGCTCTTACTGACGGACTCCACAAGCACCGAGGACGTCTCATGGAGGCTGTGACCGCCGGACAGACGCGGCCCTGGGGGGGGTTAAGAGAAAAAAAATTGGTCGTAAATTATATAAAAACTTGTAATGTGTCTTTAAATATGGCAGTTTAGTGTCAAAATGTGAAGGAAAAAAAAATTACCTATTTAAGGAAAAACTTTTAAATTCTCTGAAATTTAAGATGTAAATTTAAAGGTGCAGTGTGTAATATGACATCATCAAGAAAGTTCTACAAAGTTCTAGAATGCAACGCTCCCTGGGTAACCCCACCCCTTTAGAATAATAACAGAAGCTACAGTGGCCTTCAGCGCTGATAAAGGAAGGCAAAAGATGTTAAACAATGCATCTGAT
>CM049416.1:24630000-24642500 GCA_026929865.2 Hyperoplus lanceolatus
ACGGTGAAGGGAATGACCAGACTGAAGGGACGCAGAATGGGCTCTATGTCCACCGGGCTCGTGATGACGTCATCAGTGGCCTGGACCAATGGGAGGGAGGGAAGTTAGTGACATCACAGTGACATCATAATGGGAAAGCTTTGATATTATCCAATGAGAAGAGAGGAATGCACGGCTGGAAGGCAGAGGGGGCGGATAGAGCAGCTGTAAGGTTTAAAACTAAAACTGGTATGAAAGCAGTAACATTGGATTTTCATAATAAAATAAAATTAAAATTAAAGTTTAACTGCTACCTGAACAGATCTTAAATTAAATGTATAAAAATATATAAAGAAAACAAAAAACTATTAAAATTATTTTAAAAATATTGTAAAATATATGTTTGAAAAGAAATACAAATAAAGAAATACATTCTATAAATACATTCTATAAATACATTCTATAAATACATTCTATAAATACATTCTATAAACACATTCTATAAATACATTCTATAAATACATTCTATAAATACATATAATTTTAAAAAAATTATCGATTTATAAAAAAAAAATAGCAGCTTAAAGAATTCTCACATTTTTTAAAATTATTTCAAAAACACGTGAAATGCAGAATGTTCAAGCAGTAAACTTCATGCGACGGATGCGTGTGAGTGAGTTGTTGGAGGTCAGCCCCCCCCTCCTCTCAGACCCCCCCCCCCCTCCCCATGCAGATTAAACATGCAGCTTCATGCCGAGGCCAATAGATTAATCCATGAATGAATCTGGGTTGGTATTGATTTTATACTGAGCGGATACAGAGGCAGAAGTGGACAGTTTGAAGAGAGCAGTCTGATGCACGGACTGTATATACTTTAACACTGTATTAAAGGTGCAATCAGTGATTCTGGAGAACGCTCGTTGTCAAAATCAATTTTTTTTTCTCCTCACACTACCTGTCTGTACTGTGTGTGAGCTGGAAAGAAATCCAGAGAGGGTTTTGTAGGGAGCTAATCAAGTTTGTGTCAACTCAAATTTTGTTAATTCCACTTAAAAAAAATAATAAAAATAATTGGGATTTACTTTGTATGTCTACTGCATCCTAACTAGATACTTTTGATGGAAAGATCTGGTATGTAGAATAGAGAAAAGAAAGAGTATGCCATTCGGAAAGCTGTCTGTCTGTCTGTCTGTCTGTCTGTCTGTCTGTCTGTCTGTCTGTCTGTCTGTCTGTCTGTCAGTGTGTGTGTACCCATGTCGGGGAGAAGCCCACATAGGGAGAGTAGGGCGGCTGTAACTCAAGCTTGTCACATGGTTCCTCTATTATTGGGACGGTATCACTCGCCTGACAGGGGGACAAGGGACACACTTTAAAACACACACACACACAGGCTTTAAAACACACACACACACAGGCTTTAAAACACACACACACACACAGGCTTTAAAACACACACACACACACACACACACACAGGCTTTAAAACACACACACACACAGGCTTTAAAACACACACACACACAGGCTTTAAAACACACACACACACAGGCTTTAAACACACACACACACGCTAAACACACACACACAGGCTTTAAAACACACACACACACAGGCTTTAAAACACACACACACACAGGCTTTAAAACACACACACACACAGGCTTTAAAAACACACACACACAGGCTTAAACACACACACACCCCAACACACACACACACACAGGCTTTAAAACACACACACACACAGGCTTTAAAACACACACACACACAGGCTTTAAAACACACACACACACACACACACACACACACACACACACACACACACACACACACACACACACACACACACACACACACACACACAGATTTTCCAAAAAACTGAACAAGACAATATTAGAATTATACTTAAAAACACAACACGTTAGCTTTGAAACCACAAACCAAACTTACCCTGCGTTCCAAATCACATACTTTTTCTTTTTACTACACTACATACTAAAGTACAGAAGAGTTTTAGTCTTTTTACTACACTACATACTAAACTACAGAAGAGTTTTAGTCTTTTTCCTACACTACATACTAAAGTACAGAAGAGTTTTAGTCTTTTTACTTCACTACATACTAAAGTACAGAAGAGTTTTAGCCTTTTTCCTACACTACATACTAAAGTACAGAAGAGTTTTAGTCTTTTTCCTACACTACATACTAAAGTACAGAAGAGTTTTAGTCTTTTTCCTACACTACATACTAAAGTACAGAAGAGTTTTAGTCTTTTTACTACACTACATACTAAAGTACAGAAGAGTTTTAGTCTTTTTACTACACTACATACTAAAGTACAGAAGAGTTTTAGTCTTTTTACTACACTACATACTAAAGTACAGAAGAGTTTTAGTCTTTTTACTACACTACATACTAAAGTACAGAAGAGTTTTTGCCTTTTTACTACACTACATACTAAAGTACAGAAGAGTTTTAGTCTTTTTACTACACTACATATTAAAGTACAGAAGAGTTTTAGTCTTTTTACTACACTACATACTAAAGTACAGAAGAGTTTTAGTCTTTTTACTACACTACATACTAAAGTACAGAAGAGTTTTAGTCTTTTTACTACACTACATACTAAAGTACAGAAGAGTTTTAGGGCCACAGACAGGAGAGAGAAAAATCAGATAAGGAAGATTTTTCTTTCATTATGTCGAGAAATGTCAAGAATAAAGACGAATACTCCAAAATGCTATTGGAGTTAGTGGGGGCATTTCTGTATTTTCAGCACACTACAATTGACGTGCATGTATTGGGACATCCTAAATCTATTTCTGGCGTACTAAATAGTAGGGAAGTATGGGGATTGGAACGCAGGGTGTATAATTTCGTAACCATATAACCATGCTCTCTCTCTCTCTCTGTCTGTCTGTCTGTCTGTCTGTCTATCTGCCTGTCTGTCTCACCACCACATGGAAGGGGCTGTTGGGTATATTCTCTCCTCCGAATCTTATGGTGATGACGTATTTCCCGGGTTCCGGCGCCGTGTAGTAAATGTCAAACGTGCCGTCTGGGTTTTCCACCACGTCCACATCCAGCTCGGCCCCGTCCGGCGTGCACACCTTGCACGTGACCTTGCCTTTACCTGCGTTCTTAGCATCCACTGTGATGACTGTCTCCTCTCCAATCTGGATGGTTGGGCCCAAACCTGAACCTTAACGCACGGACACAGGGTTAGGTGGCTAGGCGTGCTACGAGGAACTTTTAAATATTTTTGAAACAGTCATGGACCAAGGATTAGGTGTAGGGGAATAAACCTGGCAATTTACATGTTATTAATGAACAAAATACCCATTGAAACTTGAAGCAGAGACAGAGAAAATATGCAGCTTTGGAAAACATGAAGAGACCAATTTTTCTTCAATCTTCATCTCTACATTTACTTATTGAAAATGCTCTAAATGACAATATTTTTATGGTGAATTTGGTAGAAATGTTGTCAGTAGTTTATATTATAGAACCAAAATGTTCATTCTACTCAAACATATGCCTCTAAAGAGTAAAACAAGAGACACTGAACATTTGGAGTGGTCTCTTCATGTGTTCCAGAGCTGTATAAAAACTTGTGATACAAACAATAAATGCTGCTTGTTTTAATGTCAGTAATCAACTGGCAGAGTTTCATGATGAAATCTGGAAGTTAAACATTTGACCCTGTTCACCTGCAATCAAGGTGTAAAAATTACACATCGCTGCTTTAACAGTGAAAATATCTAACATATAAACGTCAGCAGCTGAACTCACCCAGACCGTGTCCTCCAATCGACACTGTAGGAAAACAACAGGACAGTCAGTGAGTAGGATTATATGAGACGCAATAGACCAATTCACTCATCTAAAGCAAAAACTCCCAGGATCCCCTATAATTACAAAAGTCACAAAAAAAAAAAAAAAATTAAAAAAAAATTAAAAAAAAAAAAAAAAATTTGAAAAATTGAAAAAAAAAATCAATTTGAATTTTTTAAATTAGAAAGATTTTTAAGATTTTATTTTTTAATTAAAAAAAATATTTTATAAAAGATTTTTTTTTAAACAATAAAAAAATCGACAAATTTGCATGCATTGTGGGTGTGGCCTAACCTGTGACCAGGCACTTGCTGGCGTCTCCTGTACCTTGACATGAGACCAATAATCACTCACTCAACCTAAAGACAAAAACTCCTAGGATCTTCAATAATTACAAAATAAAAAAAAAAATAATAAAAAAAAAATAAAAAATAAAAATAAAATAAAAAAAAATAAAAAAAAATAAAATAAAATAAAATAAAATAAAATAAAATAAAATAAAATAAAATAAAATAAAATATAGTAAGAGCCTCTAACCAACCTGTAACCAGACACTTGCTGGCGTCCCCGGTGGGCATAGCGTGGATCCTGTACGGTGAATATGGGATCTCATCTCCTCCGTATTTAATGGTGATGGTGTAACGCCCCGTCATGTCGGGAACGTAGGACACTGTGTAGGTCCCGTCTCTGTTGTCCCGGATGTTAGCCTTCTTTGGCTTAGCCTCGGGATCCTGGAGGGACAGACAGGGAGAGAGAGAGACAGGGAGGCACACAGACAGACAGACAGACAGACAGACAGACAGACAGGGAGAGAGACAGACAGGGAGAGAGAGAGACAGGGAGCCACACAGACAGACAGACAGGGAGAGAGAGAGACAGGGAGGCACACAGACAGACAGACAGACAGACAGACAGGGAGAGAGAGAGACAGGGAGGCACACAGACAGACAGACAGACAGACAGACAGACAGACAGGGAGAGAGAGAGACAGGGAGGCACACAGACAGACAGACAGACAGACAGACAGACAGACAGACAGGGAGAGAGAGAGAGAAGGGAGGCACACAGACAGACAGACAGGGAGAGAGAGAGACAGGGAGGCACACAGACAGACAGACAGGGAGAGAGAGAGACAGGGAGAGAGAGAGCGACAGGGAGGCACACAGACAGACAGACAGGGAGAGAGAGAGACAGGGAGAGAGAGAGACAGGGAGGCACACAGACAGACAGACAGACAGACAGACAGGGAGAGAGAGAGACAGGGAGGCACACAGACAGACAGACAGACAGACAGACAGACAGACAGGGAGACAGGGAGAGAGAGAGACAGGGAGGCACACAGACAGACAGACAGACAGACAGACAGACAGGGAGAGAGAGAGACAGGGAGGCACACAGACAGACAGACAGGGAGAGAGAGAGACAGGGAGGCACACAGACAGACAGACAGACAGACAGACAGATAGACAGAGAGGGAGGCGGAGAGAGAGGGAGAGAGACAGACAGACAGACACACACGCACACACACACACAGACACACACACAAACACACACAGAAGTTTAAGGTAAAATACTGACCGGATACATTGACTGTGGAGTGAAGTACTGGCCATCATTGGTCTCCGGAAAACAACTTGACTTTGTGATAACTCAGGATTGTCATTATGTTACATGACATTTAGCAGACGCTTTGATCCAAAGCCACTGAGAGCCTGAGGTAGTTGAAGGCATTACCTTAAGCCCAGTTAAGTTAAGTGCAATGCTCACAACTAGCAAGACTGTTCGTTAAATGTGACCGGTCATCTTTGAAACGCATTTTCAATTGAAAGCATTTATCCCTAAAGTCCTGCATGACTTTCTCAGATGTGACACAACACTGTATGTTTTGAGACCAGTGGTGTCCACAGTACACATTCAGGTTTATGATCTGCTCTACACACACACACACACACACACACGCACGCGCGCGCGCACACACACACACACACACACACACACACACACACACACACACACACACACACACACACACGCAGGGTCTGGGATCTACTGGTGGATGGATGGAGGTGTATGGAGCTCTGGTTAGAGGAGGACTGAACACCTAACTGTCTGTTAGATCATTAGGAGAAAATGATAATGTTAAAGATTAGTTAAATTTATTTATTCTGACCCATTCATCTCTATAAGTTATTTACCGACCCCAAAAGCTCCACACAAGAGGTGGAAAAAGACTCACTCACGATGTATAAATAAAAGTCTGACGTCCAAAATGTTACATGTATTAAGTAATCTTTAGAAAAAAAAGTAAGGGGTCGAAGTTATGCACTTTCTGCATTACTGTTCAAGTCTTTCCTTCAAATGTTACTTCAAAATACTCGCAACATTTTGACTGTGTTCTTGAACTTGATACTTTTCCCTTTTAACCCGTAAATGTTTGATTTTTATTAATTTGCTTGGTAACACTTTATTTGAAGGCGTATACATAACGCTGTCATAAGACTGTCATAAGACTGTCATTACACTGTCATGACATATGTCATGAACATTATGAATGGTTATGAATGGTTATGACTGTTGTCATAAAGTGTCATTCGGTAAATTATGTCACGTTTAATGACACATTGACATTGTATGAGATGTCTTTTTTATGACAACCTGACATAAGCTAAGACAAAATAACTTGTCGATGTCTTGGTAATGACAACCTGACATAAGCTAAGACAAAATAACTTGGTAATGACAACCTGACATAAGCTAAGACAAAATAACTTGGTAATGACAACCTGACATAAGCTAAGACAAAATAACTTGGTAATGACAACCTGACATAAGCTAAGACAAAATAACTTGTCTGTGTCTTAGTAATGACAACCTGACATTAATGAAGACAAAATATCTTGGTTATGTCGACTTGACATTAACCAATAACATGACCTGTCATAAACATGTAATAGTAGGCTTAATAATCAAATGTAAAAAAAACTATTTTGATTTATGTTGTAAGATTACATTAAACTGTCATATGTGGAAGGTTTTGATATTGACTGTCATGAGACCTTTATTATACTGTCATGAATGTTTCTGTTGGCCTGAAGTAAAGTGAAACAATTTGGACAGTTCATTAACATGTCATGAAGCGTTATTACACTGTCTAATGCCTTTATAACAGGCTCATGAATGATTCTGTAGGACTAAAGTAAAGTGAAACAATTTGGACATTTCATTAACATGTCATGAAGCGTTATTACACTGTCTAATGCCTTTATAACAGGCTCATGAATGATTCTGTAGGACTAAAGTAAAGTGAAACAATTTGGACAGTTCATTAACATGTCATTAAGTGTTATTACACTGTCTAATTTTGACATTGACTGTCATGAAACCTTTATTATACTGTCATGAAGTATTGACTTTACCTCAAAGTGAAACAATTTGGACTTTTCAGTAAATATCATTACACTTAATTATACACACAACAGTGTTAACTGCAGTAGTATCCCCTTTATAGATGTAACATGAAGCATATCAGTATTACATGTGGAATTAACAAAAGCAATATAAGTCAAGACAGTCTGTTTTATTTGCATTGAGACACTAAACAAAAAATATATACATACACTTAAAACAGAAATAAGAACTACTTTAAAATCAAATGCACTTTCCAGTCCTTAAATTAACAATCCAGATATTGTATGTTATATAATGTATGTTATAATGGCTGCTAAAAATCACCAGGAAGAGATCAGCTTAAACACAAAAGGAGGGCAAATGGCACTCAGCTTTTAAACTTTGTAGGCATGTTAGCTTCATCATATAACTAGTGCAAACTTGTAAGTGAATACGGTGCTTAAACAGGCAGATTGCAGATCAGCAAATCATAACTATTAGCACACACAATAATAACTGAAATATACATTAGATCAGGTTGAAGTAAATAAACGATACATAAAATAAGGCAGTGTAGGCCTACTGCCCTGGCAGTGCGTAGTATGGAGCATGACAGCCAGCTAACATTTAAAAGCCCAATAAAGAATAAAATACACAATGCTTGACTTCTCTTGTTTCTTCGTGAATCTTGTATTGGTAGGTTTTTCTTTGTAAAACTGTAACATAGACATGAAAAAATAAATCAATATACACACAGTACCAGACCTATACAGACAGTAGACAATACACAGTAAGTAGTATATGGTAAGTATACACACAGCTATGCTATTCCTATTTAAGTATTAAACAACACATGACTGTAAAAACACAGCTTAGCATGTATGACAAAGTATAGTGAGCTAGCAAACAATTAGCTTCTGTAGTAGTAGTGTACCTGCTAGCTAACAGGGCCACATGTGCAATCAAATAAACATACAAGTAGCTTACTTTACATTCTTACACCTGAAAGCTAATGTTAACATTGCACACTATCAACACTTACAGACAAATAGTCTCCAAGGCAAAGGCGTTATAATGAAATACCCTGCAGCATTTATCTGTAGGCTATGCTGGTCCTATAGTCTGCATACAACTGTGAACAAAATGTAGGCTACATCAAACACCGGTGATGTGGCGCTAGATCCTGTATGAAACACGTGAGGGCTCACTCTGACACTTTTTCCAAAAACCAAGATAAAATAAAAATATTAACACTTCATATTCACTTAGGAAAACTGCTATATAACAATACTTGCAATTGCAATATGTCAGGACAGTCTGTGCTGCCTTAACTATAAGTCAGTAATTATTGTTGTATAGCAGTTTTTCAAAGTAAATATGACGTTTTAATATTTTCATTTTTGGAAAAAGCGTCAGGTGAGCCCTCCGTGTTATACAGGATCTAGCGAAATCTCCGGTCTTGCCTAGCTTACAATTTTTTCCCAGTTGTATGCAGTCTACCGGGACATCATAGCCTATACATGCTGCTTAGTATTTCTTTATAAGCCTTTGCCTTGGAGGCTATTTGTCTGTAAGTGTTGATAGTGTGCAATGTTAACATTAGCTTTCAGGTGTAAGAATGTAAAGTAAGATACTTGTATGTTTATTTGATTGCATGTGGCCCTGTTAGCTAGCAGGTACACTACTACAGAAGCTAATTGTTTGCTAGCTCACTATACTTTGTCATACATGCTAAGCTGTGTTTTTACAGTCATGTGTTGTTTAATACTTAAATAGGAATAGCATAGCTGTGTGTATACTTACCATAAACTACTTAGTGTGTATTGTCTACTGTCTGTATAGGTCTGGTACTGTGTGTATATTGATTTATTTTTTCATGTCTATTTTACAGTTCTACAAAGAAAAACCTACCAATACACATGGGCTTTTAAATGTTAGCTGGCTGTCATGCTCCATACTACGCACTGCCAGGGCAGTAGGCCTCACAGTCTCTTTTATTTTATGTATCTTTTATTTACTTCAACCTGATCTAATGTATATTTCTGTTATTATTGTGTGTGCTAATAGCTCTATGATTTGCTGATCTGCAATCTGCCTGTTTAAGCACGTATTCGCTTACAAGTTTGCACTAGTTGTATGCTGAAGCTAACATGCCTACACAGTTTGAAGGCTGAGTGCCATTTGCCCTCCTTTTGTGTTTAAGCTGATCTCTTCCGGTGATTTTTAGCAGCCATTATAACATATATTATATAACATACAATCTCTGGATTGTTAATTTAAGGACTGGAAAGTGCATTTGATTTTAAAGTAGTTCTTATATCTGTTTTAAGTGTATGTATATATTTTTTGTTTAGTGTCTCAATGCAAATAAAACAGACTGTCTTGACTTATATTGCTTTTGTTAAGGTATTTTCCACATATAATACTGATATGCTTCATGTTACATCTATAAAGGGGATACTACTGCAGTTAACACTGTTGTGTGTATAATTAAGTGTAATAATATTTACTGAAAAGTCCAAATTGTTTCACTTTGAGGTAAAGTCAATACTTCATGACAGTATAATAAAGGTTTCATGAAAGTCAATGTCAAAATTAGACAGTGTAATAACACTTAATGACATGTTAATGAACTGTCCAAAGTGTTTCACTTTACTTTAGGCCAAAATAATCATTCATGAGCATGTTATAAAGGCATTAGACAGTGTAATAACGCTTCATGACATGTTAATGAACTGTCCAAATTGTTTCACTTTACTGAGGCCAAAATAATCATTCATGAGCATGTTATAAAGGCATTAGACAGTGTAATAACGCTTCATGACATGTTAATGAACTGTCCAAATTGTTTCACTTTACTTTAGGCCAACAGAATCATTCATGAGCATGTTATAACGGCATTAGACAGTGTAATAACGCTTCATGACATGTTAATGAAATGTCCAAATTGTTTCACTTTACTTTAGTCCTACAGAATCATTCATGAGCCTGTTATAAAGGCATTAGACAGTGTAATAACGCTTCATGACATGTTAATGAACTGTCCAAATTGTTTCACTTTACTTCAGGCCAACAGAAACATTCATGACAGTATAATAAAGGTCTCATGACAGTCAATATCAAAACCTTCCACATATGACAGTTTAATGTAATCTTACAACATAAATCAAAATAGTTTTTTTACATTTGATTATTAAGCCTACTATTACATGTTTATGACAGGTCATGTTATTGGTTAATGTCAAGTCGACATAACCAAGATATTTTGTCTTCATTAATGTCAGGTTGTCATTACTAAGACACGGACAAGTTATTTTGTCTTAACTTATGTCAGGTTGTCATTACCAAGTTATTTTGTCTTAGCTTATGTCAGGTTGTCATTACCAAGTTATTTTGTCTTAGCTTATGTCAGGTTGTCATTACCAAGTTATTTTGTCTTAGCTTATGTCAGGTTGTCATTACCAAGTTATTTTGTCTTAGCTTATGTCAGGTTGTCATTACCAAGACATCGACAAGTTATTTTGTCTTAGCTTATGTCAGGTTGTCATAAAAAAGACATCTCATACAATGTCAATGTGTCATTAAACGTGACATAATTTACCGAATGACACTTTATGACAACAGTCATAACCATTCATAACCATTCATAATGTTCATGACATGTGTCATGACAGTGTAATGACAGTCTTATGACAGTCTTATGACAGCGTTATGTATACGCCTTCAAATAAAGTGTTACCATTTGGTTTTAAATGTTTTATCATATTTTTCATTCGCTTGTCTAATGTTTATTCTTAATCTTGATGTATGTCATGCCTGTAAAGCACTTCTTTGAATGGCCTGGTGTCTGAATTGTGCTGTAGAAATAAACTTGTCTTGTCTTGAAGCGTATACAAAAAAAAACCCTGGCCTTAATACTCTTCTGTTGGATATATCCAAACTTCAAAGAAGAAAAGCTTGATTTTTATTTGTATGAAAGCAGAATTAGTAGAATTTATCCTGTTCTAAATGAATAGAGGAGTTAAAGGGACACTGTGTAACATTTTAAGTAATGTATCAGCTAAAATCAATATCCTCATTCATAAATATGTCCTCATTGGTGTAAAATCACCTCTGCCAATAATCTGAATTATCCTCCTGAGCGGAGAATTACAAATATTAATATTACATTTTGTACATTGAGCAGGCAAGTCTTATGGAGGAATCCATGTTTTTGGAATGTCATCAGGTGCATTGTTTAAAATGTTTAATTGTTCTTGTCCTTGAAGGCCACTGTAGCTTCTGTTATTATTCTAAAGGGGTGGGGTTACCCAGGGAGCGTTGCATTCTAGAACTTTGTAGAACTTTCTTGATGATGTCATATTACACACTGTCCCTTTAAGGGGGTGAGGGGTAGAGATGAGAGGGTATGTCTTAGTGTCTTAGTATTCAGAGAGCGTCCTGTGGCCTTACACATCCTCTCCTGTGAATACAGAACGGGATGGTTTTCTTTACTATGTGTTTCTCCCAAACCCTTCGGCCCCAGTCCTCCACAAACACAGACGCCTCCCGCCTGCAGCCATCGGGGCCCTGCAGCAGCAAGCAGGGGCAAAACACACACGTTAACACAAGATTTAACTGTGTGTGTGTGTGTGTGTGTGTGTGTGTGTGTGTGTGTGTGTGTGTGTGTGTGTGTGTGTGTGTGTGTGTGTGTGTGTGAGAGACAGACAGACAGACAGACAGACAGACAGACAGACAGATAGATAGATAGACAGACAGACAGACAGATAGATAGATAGATAGACAGACAGACAGACAGACAGACAGACAGACAGACAGACAGGCAGACAGACAGACAGGCAGACAGACACACATACACAGACAGACAGACAGACAGACAGGCAGACAGACAGACAGACACACATACACAGACAGACAGACAGACAGACAGACAGACAGACAGACAGAGTGTGTGTGTGTGTCTCACCAGTATTTGTACGGTGAGCAGCCCCTCTCCTGCGTCCCGGGCGTCGATAGTAAACTCCACCGGCAGACTGGCTGGGACCCCCGAGGCATTCAGGCCTGGGCCGCTCGCTCTCACCTTACTGGCATCATGCGCCGGGAGGGTCTTTATCTTAAAGGGGCTGAGGGAGAGAGGTAGACAGTTACATCTGTCTGTCTGTCTGTGTGTCTGTCTGTGTTTCTGTTCGTGTGTCTGTTTGTGTGTCTGTCTGTGTGTCTGTTCGTGTGTCTGTTTGTGTGTGTGTGTGTCTGTCTGTGTGTCTGTCTGTGTGTCTGTTCGTGTGTCTGTTTGTGTGTCT
>CM049416.1:24647500-24650000 GCA_026929865.2 Hyperoplus lanceolatus
GTCCGTGTCTCTGTGTGTGTCTCAATGTGTGTCTGTGTGTCTGTGTCTGTGTGTCTGTCTGTCTGTGTGTCTGTCTGTCTGTGTGTCTGTCTGTCTGTCTGTCTGTCTGTCTGTCTGTCTGTCTGTCTGTCTGTAAACCCCTACCGTCTTCATACGGTGTGTATTCCACCCTGTACGTGCCATCCCCCTTGTCTGTGATGTAGGCGTCTGTGTTAGTGCCCGAGGGGTTTGAGATGTTGGCTTTGATTTGTCCTCCTCCACTCTTATAGTGAGCACGAGCGTCCACCGTGAAATGAGTGGTCACCTCCCTCAGCACGCCTGGAATACAGAACATAGAATTATTATATTAATAAATACGTTCATATCCTTTAACCAATTTAAACAAACTATCTAAAATCTGCCTGGGATACAAAACATACAGGTCAAACTCATATTATAAGAATATCATGTTGTGTGTGTGTGTGTGTGTGTGTGTGTGTGTGTGTGTGTGTGTGTGTGTGTGTTTATTTAACCCACACACCGTCTTCATAAGCCTGTTATACAAAACATACTAAGCACTGTGGTTAGAACGAGTCTCTGTCTGTAATAACTAAGGATGCACTGAAAGGTATTTCTTACCCGCAGTTTTTCATTAACTGTATTTTATTGAAATCTTTTTTTCACCGTTGCATAAATTACAAAACGTATTAAATTAAAAAAGTAAGTAAGTAGGTAAGCTTTATTTATATAGCGCCCTTCACAGACCAGGGTCACAAGGCGCTTCACAATACACATTTTATACATACACTCAAACACCGATGGCAGTAGCTGCCAAGCAAGGCGCTGTCTGAACCATCGGGAGCAATTTGGGGTTCAGTGTCTTGCTCAGGGACACTTCGACATGTGGGTAGGCGGGGAATCGAACCTCCGAACCCTGCACTCCAGAGGCAGACTCCCTACCCACTTCGCCACTGCCGCCCCACTACAATTTAAAAATATTAATTTGAACTGAAAATGTTTTTAACATTCCAGCGGAAATTATACAAAAAAAGCACAATATAACTTTTATATTTTTAGTAAAATAAAATATTTTTATTATAAATATCTTTGACTCATCATAACAGCACGCTGGTTTCTCTCAAAAACATATTTTCACTTATTTGGCCGAACACTGAAAGAGCCTTTCTTTATTGTTTTGCTATAATTAGCCAAACAATTACAGTTACCGAAAACCGAAACAACTCATGTTTTTTTTTAAAGGTTTAAAGGGACACTTTGTAGCATGTTAAGTAATTTATTAGCTAAAATCAATATCCTCATTCATAAATATGTCCTCATTGGTGTAAAATCACCTCTGCCAATAATCTGAATTATCCTCCTGAGCGGAGAACTACAAATATTAATATTACATTTTGTACATTGAGCAGGCAAGTCTTATGGAGGAGTCCATGTTTTTGGAATATCATCAGGTGCATTGTTTAAAATGTAGAATTGTTCTTGTCCTTGAAGGCCACTGTAGCTTCTGTTATTATTCTAAAGGGGTGGGGTTACCCAGGGAGCGTTGCATTCTGGAACGTTCTAGAACTTTCTTGACGATGTCACATTACACAGTGTCCCTTTAAGGTAAATAAATAAATAAATAAATAAATAAAAGAAGTTTAGAAAAAAAAAATAAAAAAAAATAAAATTAAATTAAATCCCCTCACCCCTGGGTTCGACCCCCGGCCCGTAGACCTTCACCCCGCTGGTGTCCACAGCTGGATGGACCTGCAGTGTGATGGGGAACTGAGGCACAGAGCGTCCCCCATACTTCACTGTGACGCTGTACAGGCCGTGCACATGAGGGATGTACGTGATGCTGTATGTCCCATCGCTGTTATTCTGCACATGCACCTGTGGAAGACAATTTGATATTGATTAGTTTAATTTGACTCTTTTATCTACATTCATTTTCCTGTGGAAGGCAAGGCAAGTTTAGTTCTATACAGCTCTGGAAAGAGACCACTCCAAATGTTCAGTGTCTTTATAGGCATGTGTTTGAGTAGAATGAACATTTTGGTTTTATAATATAAACTACTGACAACATTTCTACCAAATTCACAATAAACATGTTGTCATTAAGATCATTTTCAATATGTAATGTAGAGATGAAGATTGAAGAACAATCCAGACTGGTCTTTTAATTTTTTCCGGGGCTGTGACACAATTCAGTTTTTACCCTAGGCTCTTGCCTATGTGCTGGTCTATTGCAGGGGTGGAGTCAGGTGTGCTGGAGTCAATCACCAGCATTCACAGCTGCCATCAATCATCAATAAACTGCTCTTCATATACCGGCCCTACCTCAGTCTGCCAGACTAAACATTCTGTTTACACACAGTCCTCTCTCTAAGCTAACCGTTTGCAGCTCCCAATTTGAAATATTCCTGCTAACTCCAATATTTTCTGCCACAGCACTCAGTGAATTAATGTAAATAAAATATGGAAGACAACTGTATAATGTAGATTAGTTAAAAGGGACACT
>CM049416.1:24660000-24667500 GCA_026929865.2 Hyperoplus lanceolatus
CTGTGCATTATTGATTTAGTGGGTGCAACAATGTAGGCTAGGATCAAAACAGTATCTCTCAATCTTTCTCCCCGTGTCTCAATTTTGTTTGCTAGCTGTCTCGTCGTCCGCGTAAACGTGTGTGTGTGTCTGTGTGTGTGTGTGTGTGTGCGCGTGCGTGCGTGCGTGTCTCTCAATATTTTTGCCTATGAGTACGACGATTGTGAATGAATCGGCATAAGCATCTGTGGCAGTGCAGCGCTGTCTGTTGTGGAGACAGAAGTTACGAGAGACGGAGAGAGAGAGAGAGAGAGAGAGACACTAGCAGGCTATACAGCTGTTTATAAACAGGTATAAAAGTGTCATAAAAGTATGCGATTAATTTAGATTAATTAATCACAGAGCCTGTAATTAATTAGATTAATTTTTTTAATCGCTTGACAGCCCTAAAACACATATAAAGATGTCTGACCCTGTCCTGCGTCGCTGCAGTCCACAGTGAAGTAAGTCGGCTCGTTTGCCTTCAGCCCAGTCTTCTCCACTCCGGGACCGTTGACCTTAACGTTCTCTGGATGGCTGCCTTCACCTATCGCCACCTGGGGGACAACGCACAACAGTCAACATATACAGCTCTGGAAAAAATTAAGAGACCAATACAAATATTCAGTGTCTCTTGTTTTACTATTTATAGGCATATGTTTGAGTTGAATGAACATTTTGGTTTTATTCTACAAACTACTGACAACATTTCTACCAAATTCCCCCCCGAAAATATTGTG
Source organism: Hyperoplus lanceolatus (assembly GCA_026929865.2). Taxonomy (NCBI): domain Eukaryota; kingdom Metazoa; phylum Chordata; class Actinopteri; order Uranoscopiformes; family Ammodytidae; genus Hyperoplus; species Hyperoplus lanceolatus. Next base: position 24,660,759 of record CM049416.1, read on the forward strand.
ATTAAGAGCATTTTCATTAAGTAAATTAGAGATGAAGATTTAAGAAAAATCCAGACTGGTCTCTTAATTTTTTCCAGAGCTGCATATGAATATGGAAATTAATTACTATTCTACAGTATTTGAATGACAATGGAAAAATCATCTTCAAATATAAGTAAAAAAGTGTGTAGGGCGGTCGTCCACTGGGTTACAGGGTCGCTGGTTCGATTCCCCGTCTCCCCGCCACATGTCCAAGTGTCCCTGGGCAAAGAGACACTGAACCCTAAATGTCTCCTGATAGTTAGCTTGCACCCTGCGTGGGAGCTGCTGCTGCTATCAGTGTATGAATGTGTGTGTGAATGGGTGAATGTGTACAAAACAATGTAAAACGCTTTGGGTCTGTGAAAAACCAGGGAAAAGAGCTTTATAAGTGGACACAATTTACCAATTAATAAATACAAAACTGGACTTTACCTCAATTGCACGAACTGAAATACAGTCATATGACAAATACTTTATGGATTTTCAACCTATCACCACCATATTTGGTACACAGCCTCATGGGACCGACATACACATGTGATTACATTTTTAGCAAGATCGTTCAAGAAATATGTCCGCCACTGACCAAAAAATCTTTGCAATTTTGTTGCTTGTGGAGTCCCTCAAGGTTCAAGACTAGGTCCCATATTATTCTTTATTTCTGTTGATACTTGTTCACAAATAAAACCCAAAAAAGTTACAATTCTATGTTGATTGTGTGCAACTATGTTTCTGCAAAGTAGTTTCCTATAATTAAACAATTACAAATACCACGGTTTTTAAAAGAAATTTGCTTTTATTAACTTTTAGCAAGTTAAAGTCTCTACGAGGAACTTTTAAATATTTCTGAAACAGTCTAATTTTTCCTTTGATGATCATAAATTACATGTAACAGCAAACGAGACCATCAGTGCAACAAAGAATGCTATTCTTAATAACTATGTCATGGGTATACGCTCACCCAGGAACAACAGCTGGCGTAGTAAAAACACTACCGCTTTAGTCCAAAGGGGGGCGCTAGAATTAACACACACTGACAGTTCCTCGGAGCCACTTTTAGGCAGAGGTTAACATTTTGAGTTTTTCACCGATAAGATAGATCTTTCTGATATCAACAAGAGGTCTTTCAAAGCAGCAGTAGTGTAGCAGAGATTTCTCATAAAGGCCAGAATGTGTAGTAAGAGGTTCTCTCTACCCTGTATGGGCTGTTGGGTACGTTGACTTCTGCCCACGTCACTATGATGGTGTGTTTGATGGGTTTGGTCGGGACGTACACACACAGGAACGTGCTGTCGCCGTTATCTGAGATCTGGATGTCGATCGGGAAGCCTTCAGCATCCTGGAAACACAGACAGACAGACAGACAGACAGACAGACAGACAGACAGACACACAGACAGACAGACACACAGACAGACAGACAGACAGACAGACAGACAGACACACAGACAGACAGACAGACAGACACACACAGACAGACAGACAGACAGACACAGACAGACAGACAGACAGACAGACACACACACAGACAGACACACACACAGACAGACAGACAGACAGACCAATGAGGGAAACACATTATCAAAACATGAAAGAATAAAGTTATTTGAAAATATGTTTTAATATGAACTGTGCAATGTTGATATTGAAATAAAAAAAATTAGCCCCAAAAAAAACCAAGTTGTTCAATGTGAGGCTTAGAAGAGAGAACATCTTCAATGTGAGGCTTAGAAGAGAGAACATCTTCCATGTGAGGCTTAGAAGAGAGAACATCTTCCATGTGAGGCTTAGAAGAGAGAACATCTTCCATTGTAACTTGTCTATTTATTCGTATTGAGACACAGACTCAGTCTCAAGTCCTACATAATTTAGTGAGATACCTGGGCGTAGATCTTGAGTTCTCCTCTCCCCGCTCCGTTGGTGTCGATGGTGAAATCTGAAGGTTTGTTCACTATGACACCGACAGGCTCCAGACCTGGACCAAAACACTTCACCTGAGGAGAGGAAAGGCTGTTATTATATATTATAGACAGACAGACAGACAGACAGACACACAGACAGACAGACACACAGACACACAGACAGACAAAATATAATATATATAATTTTCATCTTAATCTCTAGATCCAGTACTTATATAGTTATCCTTATTAAAAATATACATTTGATATCAATTACCAATTACATATTTAGCCTAATCTTATTGTTTTGTTTTTATATCCTCCCACGAACATATCACTTATACATAATTCTTTACATAAAAAAGGAAGATATACAATTAAATTATAAACAAACTTTACCCAACTACCACTCGTTTGTGTCATCTTTTAAATGTAATAAAACTAATTGGCCAGGACTCTCTTGAAAAAAAGATTTTGAATCTCAATGAGTATATTCCTGGAAAAATAATACTACACTACATATAAGTACTCTGGGGGTGTTTTTTTAGTGTGTGTGTTTCTTCCCTTCTGTGGGTGGCGGTGGTGGGGGTGGTGGAGATGTATATATACAAAACTAAACTAAAGTAAAAAGGACTAAGGGGTTCGCTTCAGGAGAATATATACCTATTAAAGTTCAGGGATAGTTTTAAAGTGTGGGTAGCTGTCGTTAGCTGCAGTGAGGATGTATATATACTACACTACATACTAAAGTACTCAGGGTATGTTTTTAAAGTGTGTGTTCGTTAGCTGCAGTGAGTATGTATATATACTACACTACATACTAAAGTACTCAGGGTATGTTTTTAAAGTGTGTTTCTTACGTTCTCTGGGTAGCTGTCGTTAGCTGCAGTGAGGATGTATATATACTACACTACATACTAAAGTACTCAGGGTATGTTTTTAAAGTGGTGTGTTCTTTAGCTGGGTGGATGTATATACTATAAAGAAGAGTATGTTTTAAAGTGTGTGTTCTTACGTGCGGGGTGTTGTTAGCTGCAGTGAGTATGTATATATACTACACTACATACTAAAGTAGACAGGGTATGTTTTAAAGTGTGTGTTCGTTAGCTGCAGTGAGTATGTATATATACTACACTACATACTAAAGTACACAGGGTATGTTTTTAAAGTGCGTGTTCTTACGTTCTCGGGGTAGCTGTCGTTAGCTGCAGTGAGGATGTATATATACTACACTACATACTAAAGTACTCAGGGTATGTTTTTAAAGTGTGTTTCTTACGTTCTCTGGGTAGCTGTCGTTAGCTGCAGTGAGTATGTATATATACTACACTACATACTAAAGTACACAGGGTATGTTTTTAAAGTGTGTGTTCTTTAGCTGCGGTGAGTATGTATATATACTACACTACATACTAAAGTACACAGAGTATGTTTTAAAGTGTGTGTTCTTACGTGCTCGGGGTGTTGTTAGCTGCAGTGAGTATGTATATATACTACACTACATACTAAAGTAGACAGGGTATGTTTTAAAGTGTGTGTTCGTTAGCTGCAGTGAGTATGTATATATACTACACTACATACTAAAGTACTCAGGGTATGTTTTTAAAGTGTGTTTCCTACGTTCTCGGGGTAGCTGTCGTTAGCTGCGGTGAGGATGTGAGCCATGAAGGGGCTGTCCTTAATGTCCTCGTCATCACAGATCACGTGCACCGCGTAGTCGCCCGGCTCGGTGGGCCAGTAGCGCACGTCACACGAGCCGTCTCCTTTATCATCACACTCGATCTTGGCCTGGGACGGGCCCTCGATGGAGAAGCCTGAGGGACAATAACCACAAACATATCCTCTTTAGCCCTTTCATGCATGAATTATGTCCTATAGTGTGATTTTGTAAGCATTCTTTAGACATGAAAATCAAAAAATATCACTTTAAAACACACATTTTTCACGTGTCCACTGTATTATGTGAAAACTATAAAACCTGCAGAAAAATATCACAAATATATTCTCTTTAAAAATATGTTTAAATAATTGGAAACCTGTAAAGTAGAGTAGGCCATGTTAGTTGTTTATTTTAATTTTGTGTTTTGTTTTTGTGTTTTTCAGTTTCGTGTGTGTAGCCTGAGACGGGCCCTCGATGGGGAAGCCTGAGGGACAATAACCACAAACATATTCTCTTTAAAAACCTCTTTAAAAACCTGCATATTTAGCATTTTTAAGGTTTTTAGACACTGCAGGTGAATAGGGTTCATTTTTAACTTATCATGAAACTTTGCCAGTTGATTACTGACGTTAAATACATACTAAATGTGTGTACATTAATATCTTTAAAACAAAAGTGTTAACAATGCATTTTCGGGATTTTTTCAGCAAGAAAATGTCTCATAAATCAGACAGTGAACAACATATGAGCAAATCCTTCTGTAATAACCTTCAGAATAGTGCTGAGAATGATCATGGAAAGTTTAGTTGATATAAGTGCTTCAGAAGTTGAGATATTTGGTTCAGTGTGTGTGTGTGAGAGTGAGTGAGTGAGTGAGTGAGTGAGTGAGTGAGTGAGTGAGTGAGTGAGTGAGTGAGTGAGTGAGTGAGTGAGTGAGTGAGTGAGTGAGTGAGAGAGAGAGAGAGAGAGAGAGAGAGAGAGAGAGAGAGAGTGTGAGTGTGTGTGTGTGTGTGTGTGTGTGTGTGTGTGTGTGTGTGTGTGTGTGTGTGTGTGTGACTCACCCAGCGTTCCCACCTCTGTGCCGATAGCCTCCACTACAAAGTCAGCGCTCTTCCCGACTGTTCCTGTCTCCAGCCCGGGACCCCACGCCCTCACCTTCTGAGGGCCAGCCTCCTCCGACACATGAACCTCAAACGGACTGACACACAGACAGGCAGACAGACAGACAGACAGGGAGGGAGGGAGGGAGACAGGGAGGGAGGGAGGGAGGGGGGGGGGAGAGGGAGACAGGGAGGGGGAGACAGGGAGGGAGGGAGGGAGGGGGGAGGGAGAGAGAGAGACAGGGAGGGGGGAGGCAGGGAGGGAGGGAGGGAGGGGGAGGGAGGGAGGGAGGGAGGGAGGGAGGGAGGGAGGAAGGGAGGGAGGGAGACAGGGAGGGAGGGAGGGAGGGAGGGGGGAGGGAGAGAGGGAGACAGGGAGGGGGAGGCAGAGAGGGAGACAGACAGAGAGGGAGGGAGGGAGGGAGGGGGGGGGAGGCAGGGAGGGACAGAGAGGGAGGGAGAGAGAGAGAGAGACAGGGAAGGGGGGAGGCAGACAGGGAGGTAGACAGGCAGAGAGGGAGAGAGGGAGACAGGGAGGGAGGGAGACAGGGAGGGAGAGAGACAGGCAGGGAGGGACAGAGACAGGGAGGGAGGGAGACAGGGAGGGAGGGAGAGAGACAGGCAGGGAGGGACAGAGACAGGGAGGGAGGGAGGGAGATAGGCAGGGAGGGAGGGAGAGAGACAGGAAGACAGACAGACATACATTATTGTTTTTTACATAAAAAATAAATACAATTTAACCCTGATTGCTAATTTTACCTCTTACATTAAAAATTAGGATTTATTCAAATTTTAAATAAATCTAGAGTTATTTCCAATAGGTTTAAACATTAAATTAGAATATTTCTTTCACTCAGCTTGCAGATTGTAACTTCCTCCTTCTGATAACTAAATCCATGATAACATTAGCCGGAGCAGTGCGCCTCACCTGCGTGGGATGCTGTGTCCTCCCCAGGTGACGTTGACAGTGTATTTCCCCGTCATGATGGGATAGTAGTTACACTCAAACACCCCACTCTCTGTCTCCACCACCTTCACAGGCTCCTCCAGCCCTTCTGCAACAAGAGAGAAGCATTACAGATAGTCAGAGCTGCTAAACACGCACAGTACATGTTTAAGTTTACTTCTGGAAGGACATACACACATCAGAGCTTAAAGGAATACTTCACCCATACGGAACCGGCGTTCTATCATTATAAAATCACTATTATAATATAATGAATGAGGTTTTTCTTCCCTCAGTCTTCCCTTGGCCCAGCTGTCCTGTTAATCCTAACCAAACATTTTTACTCAAGTGATGTCCCATTAGTAAAATGTAGGGTTAGACAGTGAGACCATAAAACACTCTTTCTGCCTTTTCTCAGGCTAGGATGAACCAATTTCTAAAATGTTTGCACATTTATACTACATAGGATCTCAGAGTTCAGTACACCTTCATATTCCCACCGGTGAAGTAGGGCTTTAAGGTGAAGTAGGGCTTTAAGGTGAAGTAGGGCTTTAAGGTGAAGTAGGGCTTTAAGGTGAAGTAGAGCTTTAAGGTGAAGTAGGGCTTTAAGGTGAAGTAGGGCTTTAAGGTGAAAAGTTTAGGAAGTTTTAAGGTGAAGTAGGGCTTTAAGGTGAAGTAGGGCTTTAAGGTGAAGTAGGGCTTTAAGGTGAAGTAGGGCTTTAAGGTGAAGTAGAGCTTTAAGGTGAAGTAGGGCTTTAAGGTGAAGTAGGGCTTTAAGGTGAAGTAGAGCTTTAAGGTGAAGTAGGGCTTTAAGGTGAAGTAGGGCTTTAAGGTGAAGTAGGCCTTTAAGGTGAAGTAGGGCTTTAAAGTAAATATTAAATTCAGGAATAATATATAGTATATCTGATTTCCTTACTTGGTCCCTTGACGGTGACAGTGAGCTCTCCACTTCCTCCCCCTTTGGTGAAGACTCTAAACTCTGACACTTCTTTGACCCGCAGACCTTTAGGCTGCAGGCCACGGCCCGCCGCCCGGCACGCGTTAGGGTTACAGGCTGTGGACCAATGAGAGAGAGGCACGCATTAGGGTTACACGCTATGGGCCAATGAGAGAGA
>CM049416.1:24690000-24697500 GCA_026929865.2 Hyperoplus lanceolatus
ATACTATTGGGACATACTTTACTCTCTTATTTCATCATAACATGGCGCCTTGATCTTGCCTCTTGCTTTTATATCCGTCTCATCCCCGTTTGTTTTCATATGGAGGCTTCGTCGATGTGACGTCACTTCAGTTTTCAACTCTAACAGTCTTGGCCGGATGAAGTAGGACATCCGGGTACTTCTAACCATCCTAAATCTGGCCACAAGAATCGGGACATCCTAAATCTTTTTTCTACCAAACTAAATAGTAGAAAGTATGCAAATTCGGAATTCGGAATGCAGGGTTTGTGTTTGTGTGTGTGTGTGTGTGTGTGTGTGTGTGTGTGTGTGTGTGTGTGTGTGTGTGTGTGTGTGTGTGTGTGTGTGTGTGTGTGTGTGTAATGTTTAATCCCATGTTTATATATTACTGAACCTTGTTTAGTTTAGAAGTAGTTTTTCTTCTCACCTGCCCAGGGACTACAGGTGGAAAGTAGCAGTTTGCTAAAACCTGGTACAATGCATCTCTCCTCTTGCTCTAAACAAGGTTAAAGCTGCAGTGTGTAGAATTTGGGGTTTTATTTCCTAGCAGATTTTGTAGAAAGTAATTATAATATCCATAAGTACATTTAATATAGTGCATAATAGCTGAAAAAAATGTTTTGAATTATTTTTTCCCCCTTAGAAAGGGTCTCATATATGTCCATATTTCTGCATATTTTGGACCAAGGCCTAGTGCCGCCATCTTGAAAGTGTCATAGTTGGAATGTCATCAGGTGCATTGTTTAAAATTTAGAATTGTTCTTGTCCTTGAAGGCCACTGTAGCTTCTGTTATTATTCTAAAGGGTTGGGGTTACCCAGGGAGCGTTGCATTCTAGAACTTTGTAGAACTTTCTTGATGATGTCATATTACACACTGCAGCTTTAATGTTTCTTTTGTCCCTGTTCAAATAAAGTTACATTGTGTAACTTTAAAATGCCCAACAATGAGCTAAGAAAAGCGTAAACAGTGCCGGTGGATGACATCTCCAGAAATCTTATAATAACATTCTCCCAGTGAACTTAAAGTCGCCATGTTTGTATAAATATTATAAATAGTTCTGGTGACTCCAGCATGAGACGCTCAAACTAAGAGGGCTATTACATGTGACACACTGACACAGGGTGTGTGTGTGTGTGTGTGTGTGTGTGTGTGTGTGTGTGTGTGTGTGTGTGTGTGTGTGTGTGTGTGTGTGTGTGTGTGTGTGTGTGTGTGTGTGTGTGTGTGTGTGTGTGTGTGTGTGTGTGTGTGTGTGTGTGTGGAGAGAGTGTGTGTGTGTGTGTGTGTGTGTGTGTGTGTGAGAGAGAGTGTGTGTGTGTGTGTGTGTGTGTGTGTGAGAGAGAGTGTGTGTGTGTGTGTGTGTGTGTGTGAGAGAGAGAGAGTGTGTGTGTGTGTGTGTGTGTGTGTGAGAGAGAGTGTGTGTGTGTGTGTGTGTGTGTGTGAGAGAGAGTGTGTGTGTGTGTGTGTGTGTGAGAGAGTGTGTGGGGGGGTCTGGCTTCAGCTGGACATTCCTGTGTGCTGACTGCTACAACACATGGAAATCATTACACACACACACACACACACACACACACACACACACACACACACACACACACACACACACACACACACACACACACACACACACACCGAGCACACACACACACACGCATACACAGTTTAAACATGTCATTAAGAGAAAGTATTTGTCAGTGACTCAGTCCATTGAACCTTTAACAAACCGCTCCAAAGCAGAAAGCCCAGAATAGAACCAACAGAACCAACAGAACCAGCTATCCCTTCATTAATAACAGAACCAGCTATCCCTTCATTAATAACAGAACCAACTATCCCTTCATTAATAACAGAACCAACTATCCCTTCATTAATAACAGAACCAGCTATCCCTTCATTAACAGAACCAACTATCCCTTCATTAACAGAACCAACTATCCCTTCATTAATAACAGAACCAACTATCCCTTCATTAATAACAGAACCAGCTATCCCTTCATTAACAGAACCAACTATCCCTTCATTAACAGAACCAACTATCCCTTCATTAATAACAGAACCAGCTATCCCTTCATTAATAACAGAACCAACTATCCCTTCATTAATAACAGAACCAGCTATCCCTTCATTAACAGAACCAGCTATCCCTTCATTAACAGAACCAACTATCCCTTCATTAATAACAGAACCAACTATCCCTTCATTAACAGAACCAACTATCCCTTCATTAACAGAACCAACTATCCCTTCATTAATAACAGAACCAGCTATCCCTTCATTAATAACAGAACCAACTATCCCTTCATTAACAGAACCAGCTATCCCTTCATTAATAACAGAACCAGCTATCCCTTCATTAATAACAGAACCAACTATCCCTTCATTAATAACAGAACCAGCTATCCCTTCATTAACAGAACCAGCTATCCCTTCATTAACAGAACCAACTATCCCTTCATTAATAACAGAACCAACTATCCCTTCATTAACAGAACCAACTATCCCTTCATTAACAGAACCAACTATCCCTTCATTAACAGACAACTATCCTTCATTAACAGAACCAACTATCCCTTCATTAACAGACCAACTATCCTTCATTAACAGAACCAACTATCCCTTCATTAATAACAGAACCAACTATCCTTCATTAACGACCAGCTATCCTTCATTAACGACCACTATCCTTCATTAATAACAACCAACTATCCCTTCATTAAGAACCAGCTATCCCTTCATTAACAGAACCAACTATCCCTTCATTAATAACAGAACCAGCTATCCCTTCATTAATAAAGAACCAACTATCCCTTCATTAACGAACCAACTATCCCTTCATTAACAGAACCAACTATCCCTTCATTAATAACAGAACCAGCTATCCTTCATTAAGAACCACTATCCCTTCATTAACAAAACATCCTTCATTAATAAAACACTATCCCTTCATTAACAGAACCAGCTATCCCTTCATTAATAACAGAACCAACTATCCTTCATTAACAAACAATTCCCTTCTACTATCCCTTCATAAAACCAGCTATCCCTTCATTAACAGAACCAGCTATCCCTTCATTAATAACACAACTATCCTTCATTAATAACACCAACTATCCCTTCATATAAACAACTACCCTCATATAAATATCCCTTCATTAATAACAGAACCAACTATCCCTTCATTAACAGAACCAACTATCCCTTCATTAACAGAACCAACTATCCTTCATAATAACAGAACCAACTATCCCTTCATTATAACAGAACCAACTATCCCTTCATTAATAACAGAACCAACTATCCCTTCATTAATAACAGAACCAACTATCCCTTCATTAATAACAGAACCAACTATCCCTTCATTAACAGAACCAACTATCCCTTCATTAATAACAGAACCAGCTATCCCTTCATTAATAACAGAACCAACTATCCCTTCATTAACAGAACCAACTATCCCTTCATTAATAAGAACCAGTATCCCTTCATTAATAAACAACTATCCCTTCATTAATAACACCAACTATCCCTTCATTATAAAGAACCAACTATCCCTTCATTAATAACAGACCAACTATCCCTTCATTAATAACAGAACCAGCTATCCCTTCATTAACAGAACCAACTATCCCTTCATTAATAACAGAACCAACTATCCCTTCATTAATAACAGAACCAACTATCCTTCATTAACAGAACCAACTATCCTTCATTAACAGAACCAGCTATCCTTCATTAACAGAACCAACTATCCCTTCATTAACAGAACCAACTATCCCTTCATTAATAACAGAACCAGCTATCCCTTCATTAATAACAGAACCAGCTATCCTTCATTAACAGAACCAACTATCCTTCATTAATAACAGAACCAACTATCCCTTCATTAATAACGACACTATCCTTCATTAACACACTATCCTTCATTAACAGAACCAGCTATCCCTTCATTAACAACAACTATCTTCATTAAGCCTATCCTTCTTTAAAGAACCAACTATCTTCATTAACACACTATCCTTCATTAACAGACCAACTATCCTTCATTAATAACGACCAACTATCCCTTCATTAACAGAACCAACTATCCCTTCATTAACAGAACCAACTATCCTTCATTAACAGAACCAACTATCCCTTCATTAATAACAGAACCAGCTATCCCTTCATTAACAGAACCAACTATCCCTTCATTAACAGAACCAGCTATCCCTTCATTAATAACAGAACCAACTATCCCTTCATTAACAGAACCAACTATCCCTTCATTAACAGAACCAACTATCCCTTCATTAATAACAGAACCAACTATCCCTTCATTAATAACAGAACCAACTATCCCTTCATTAACAGACATTTATCCCTTTAAAGAACCAGCTATCCCTTCATTAACAGAACCAACTATCCCTTCATTAACAGAACCAACTATCCCTTCATTAACAGAACCAACTATCCCTTCATTAACAGAACCAACTATCCCTTCATTAATAACAGAACCAACTATCCCTTCATTAATAACAGAACCAGCTATCCCTTCATTAATAACAGAACCAACTATCCCTTCATTAATAACAGAACCAGCTATCCCTTCATTAATAACAGAACCAGCTATCCCTTCATTAATAACAGAACCAACTATCCCTTCATTAACAGAACCAACTATCCCTTCATTAACAGAACCAACTATCCCTTCATTAACAGAACCAACTATCCCTTCATTAATAACAGAACCAGCTATCCCTTCATTAACAGAACCAGCTATCCCTTCATTAACAGAACCAACTATCCCTTCATTAATAACAGAACCAACTATCCCTTCATTAACAGAACCAGCTATCCCTTCATTAACAGAACCAACTATCCCTTCATAATAATATTAACAGAACCAACTATCCCTTCATTAACAGAACCAGCTATCCCTTCATTAACAGAACCAACTATCCCTTCATTAACAGAACCAGCTATCCCTTCATTAATAACAGAACCAACTATCCCTTCATTAACAGAACCAACTATCCCTTCATTAATAACAGAACCAACTATCCCTTCATTAATAACAGAACCAACTATCCCTTCATTAACAGAACCAGCTATCCCTTCATTAACAGAACCAACTATCCCTTCATTAACAGAACCAACTATCCCTTCATTAACAGAACCAGCTATCCCTTCATTAACAGAACCAGCTATCCCTTCATTAATAACAGAACCAACTATCCCTTCATTAATAACAGAACCAGCTATCCCTTCATTAATAACAGAACCAACTATCCCTTCATTAATAACAGAACCAACTATCCCTTCATTAATAACAGAACCAGCTATCCCTTCATTAACAGAACCAACTATCCCTTCATTAACAGAACCAACTATCCCTTCATTAATAACAGAACCAGCTATCCCTTCATTAATAACAGAACCAGCTATCCCTTCATTAACAGAACCAACTATCCCTTCATTAATAACAGAACCAACTATCCCTTCATTAACAGAACCAGCTATCCCTTCATTAACAGAACCAGCTATCCCTTCATTAACAGAACCAACTATCCCTTCATTAATAACAGAACCAGCTATCCCTTCATTAACAGAACCAACTATCCCTTCATTAATAACAGAACCAACTATCCCTTCATTAATAACAGAACCAACTATCCCTTCATTAACAGAACCAACTATCCCTTCATTAATAACAGAACCAACTATCCCTTCATTAATAACAGAACCAGCTATCCCTTCATTAATAACAGAACCAGCTATCCCTTCATTAACAGAACCAACTATCCCTTCATTAATAACAGAACCAACTATCCCTTCATTAATAACAGAACCAGCTATCCCTTCATTAATAACAGAACCAACTATCCCTTCATTAATAACAGAACCAACTATCCCTTCATTAACAGAACCAACTATCCCTTCATTAATAACAGAACCAACTATCCCTTCATTAATAACAGAACCAACTATCCCTTCATTAACAGAACCAACTATCCCTTCATTAATAACAGAACCAGCTATCCCTTCATTAATAACAGAACCAGCTATCCCTTCATTAATAACAGAACCAACTATCCCTTCATTAATAACAGAACCAACTATCCCTTCATTAATAACAGAACCAACTATCCCTTCATTAACAACAGAACCAACTATCCCTTCATTAATAACAGAACCAGCTATCCCTTCATTAATAACAGAACCAACTATCCCTTCATTAATAACAGAACCAGCTATCCCTTCATTAATAACAGAACCAACTATCCCTTCATTAACAACAGAACCAACTATCCCTTCATTAATAACAGAACCAACTATCCCTTCATTAATAACAGAACCAACTATCCCTTCATTAATAACAGAACCAGCTATTCCTTCATTAATAACAGAACCAGCTATCCCTTCATTAATAACAGAACCAGCTATCCCTTCATTAATAACAGAACCCTGCGATCCCCTCCTGACTGTGGGACCCTTACTCTTCCTCTGGGGTAGGAGGAAAGACTCTTTTCATTGTAGCCAGAGATTGACACTACATTACATGACATGTTATTTATCAGACGCTTTTATCCAAAGCGACTTACAACTGGAGCACACATTCACACACCGATAGTAGCAGCAGTTACCACGCAGGGTGCAAGCTAACTATCAGGAGACATTTAGGGTTCAGTGTCTCTTTGCCCAGGGACACTTGGACATGTGGCGGGGAGACGGGGGATCCAACCAGCGACCCTGTAACCCAGTGGACGACCGCCCTACACACTGAGCTACATCCCACATTGATGAATAAAAAAACTTAAAAGGTGCTGCGAGGATCTTTTAAATATTTAATGTACATAAGTGTAATGTGCAACAGAGGCTTCAGGTTTGTATTTGTTACATTTTTGGAGTTTTGCATTTATCTCTGAACGTCTTCATTATCCAAGTCACAGCTGTTAAGAGCAGTGAGAGATCTCTCTGGAATCCTTTGGATGGGGTAGTGCCCTGCTGGGACATCACCCCCTCTGTATACAACAATTGCCTTGTACCCCTAGGCTATGTTTTAGAGGCTTGTTATTTTTTTTTTTTTTTTTAACTTTATTGGGTTATTCAAATACTGACCATTTGGTGATGTAATTCATTTGTGTAGTCTATGACCATCAGCGTAAACAAAACATATTCTTGACTTAAAAGCTAATGCCCCCTATACACTATTCAGAATGCTCTAATTTCCATAAAACCACTGGTTATTGATCAGTAGCATCCTAGACAATACGTTAAAAGTGTATTTGGTAGGGATTTATGTGTTGGTGATATTTGAGAGAAAAGTAAAGGAGCCCTCTTTTCCCATCACCACAAAAGTACCATTTCCGCCTTAACTAAAGCTCTGTTTGTTTACAGGACTCTATTTCAATAAATGTTTTGGTGAATTACATTCTAAGTGTTTGGTGATGTGGGACAGACACCTGGTTAGTACCTCAGCAAATCTGATGAGGAAAAGACTGAG
>CM049416.1:24702500-24717500 GCA_026929865.2 Hyperoplus lanceolatus
TAACTTCTGTCGCCCCCCATGAGGAATTCTGAGTAATTCCAACAACACTGTCGGTGCATCTACATGAGGTAAAGCCTTCAGTGATGGCACATGGATTTTATACCTTCTGCTGTACGTCCAGGTTTTTTCTTAGCAGTAGAATCAACAACTGAAACATTTCTTGGGCTCTTCTTGGGATTTTTCTGAGCTCCTGCACCAGTGTCAGGGGGGGGAGGGGGGGGAGACACCAGTTTGTAAACGCTGCCATACTGAGAAATACAGAGAGAGTTTTGTGGAACTGATAATAGGCTTAATCAACTTTGTGTCAACTCGTTTGCAGATGGCTTGAATATAACCAATATTAATTTATATGAAAAAGTTACGCACTATAGCTTTAAGTGGATGAAATTCACACTGTTGATCCAAAATGACTCAAAGTGTGAGGACAACAATATAATTCCTAAAAACAGAGACAGTGTGAGCGCATTATTTAGTATTTATAAAGGTGCGTGCAATTCTCAGCAGGGATACAGATCTCAGCGAAACACCGGGCATCCTCTAATACAGCAGAGATACGGAGCTTAAAGCTGATTGGTTGCTGGCAGTGAAAAGGGGCGTGGCCAAGTCGTGACACTTCGAGAGTATTTTTATATATTTATATTTTTAGAGGCTCCGAACAGGACAGACCATGACACCTTGAGGGGGCCCAGTGTGTGTGTCTGTGTGTGTGTGTGTGTTTGTGTGCCAGTATGTGTGTGTGTGTGTGTGTGTGTGTATGTGTTTCTTTGCTTCAGTGTGTGTGTGTGTGTGTGTCTGTATGTGTGCATGCCAGTGTGCCTGTGTGTGTGTGTGTTTGTCGTTGTGTGTGTGTGTGTGTGTGTGTGTTTGTCGTTGTGTGTGTGTGTGTGTGTGTGTGTGTGTGTGTGTGTGTGTGTGTGTGTGTAAGCAGATGAAGATATGACGTCATAAGTGGTGACAGCCAATTAGATAACTGTGTCACTCTCCCCCTGTGACCCTCATTCACCCCGAGGGAAATCTACAAACCTGTCAGAAGTTTTTTTTAATTTAGACCCTGTGCTCCAATCTCCATACTTCCCTACTATTCAGTACGCCAGAAAAAGATTTAGGATGTCCCAATACATGCACGTCAATTGTAGTATGCTGAAAATACATAAATGCCCCACTAATTCCAATAGCATTTTGGAGTATTCGTCTTTATTCTTGACATTTCTCGACATAATGAAAAACAAATCTTCCTTATCTGATTTTCTCTCTCCTGTCTGTGGCCCTAAAACTCTTCTGTACTTTAGTATGTAGTGTAGCAAAAAGGCTAACACTCTTCTGTACTTTAGTATGTAGTGTAGTAAAAAGACTAAAACTCTTCTGTACTTTAGTATGTAGTGTAGTAAAAAGACTAAAACTCTTCTGTACTTTAATATGTAGTGTAGTAAACAGACTAAAACTCTTCTGTACTTTAGTATGTAGTGAAGTAAAAAGACTAGAACTCTTCTGTACTTTAGTATGTAGTGTAGTAAAAAGACTAAAACTCTTCTGTACTTTAGTATGTAGTGTAGTAAAAAGACTAAAACTCTTCTGTACTTTAGTATGTAGTGTAGTAAAAAGACTAAAACTCTTCTGTACTTTAGTATGTAGTGTAGTATAAAGACTAAAACTCTTCTGTACTTTAGTATGTAGTGTAGTAAAAAGACTAAAACTCTTCTGTACTTTAGTATGTAGTGTAGTAAAAAGACTAAAACTCTTCTGTACTTCAGTATGTAGTGTAGTAAAAAGACTAAAACTCTTCTGTACTTTAGTATGTAGTGTAGTAAAAAGACTAAAAGTCTTCTGTACTTTAGTATGTAGTGTAGTAAAAAGACTAAAACTCTTCTGTACTTTAGTATGTAGTGTAGTAAAAAGACTAAAACTCTTCTGTACTTTAGTATGTAGTGTAGGAAAGAGACTAAAACTCTTCTGTACTTTAGTATGTAGTGTAGGAAAGAGACTAAAACTCTTCTGTACTTTAGTATGTAGTGTAGTAAAAAGACTAAAACTCTTCTGTACTTTAGTATGTAGTGTAGTAAAAAGACTAAAACTCTTCTGTACTTTAGTATGTAGTGTAGTAAAAAGACTAAAACTCTTCTGTACTTTAGTATGTAGTGTAGGAAAGAGACTAAAACTCTTCTGTACTTTAGTATGTAGTGTAGGAAAAAGACTAAAACTCTTCTGTACTTTAGTATGTAGTGTAGGAAAGAGAAAGAGTATGAGATTTGGAACGCAGGGAAAGTTTATTTATAATTTTTTACTGCTGTGCATATATTAAACTGTCAAATGTTTGTTTATAGAAATCCCCACAGGGCAGCTTTTAGATTATGAAATAGCAGTGTGTTATTTAAAGGGTGTGTGTGTGTGTGTGTGTGTGTGTGTGTGTGTGTGTGTGTGTGTGTGTGTGTGTGTGTGTGTGTGTGTGAGAAGGGAGTTTTCAGAACAGACTTTGTAATAACTAAATACATCTTCACCTCATCTTAACGGCCTTACAGGTTTTTATATATAGTGGGCGTCCTGGGGAAATGCACCTGTTGGAAGACCAAGAAGAAGAAGAAGTACTATAGAATAAATAACTAAATACATCTTCACCTCATCACTTGATATTGTAGGAAAGACTTGAGGCAGTGGTGGATGATGCCATCTTTAGTAACTATAGCTTCTTGTCCTTGAAGGCCACCGTAGCTTCTGTAAATTCTCCCCCAAAGAAGAGGGGTTAGCAAGGGAGCGCTGGTTTTAAGTGAAAACCATCAATTGAATTTGGAGCAAAATAGGCGTTAACTATCGGACATTTTGTGTTTAAAGTTTTCATAAAGATGCTGATTCATTAGAAAGTGTCTTCTATGTGAAACAGCAGTGACATGATGACGGCATTCTCTCAAGTATAAAAACATGGCGCCCCCTTGTGGCCGGCTCGTGTAACTGACATCTGAGGCTTTTGTTTTACAAGATTATTGTTTGGGAATTTGTTGCTTTTTTATTTAGACAGTTTTGTAGAGAGACAGAGATGAAATGTGTCAGAGATGAAATGAAGAGGACGGCCCGGCGGGGGGTTTTACCCCGGGCTCCTGTGGGGACAGAGAGAGGGGAATGACATGCAGAGAACGACCCGGGCTGGATTCTAACCCGGGTCTGCTGTGAAGAGGACAGACAGACAGACAGACAGACAGACAGACAGACAGACAGAGGGGAGGGGGGTTTAACCACTACGCCCCCCCCCCCCCCAAGTGTAAATATTTTTTTTTAGCTCCTGAGTAAATATAAAAGACAAACTAAATATAACCTGAGTGAATATGAGGCTGTGACAGGAACACATGGACAATAATAACTTAATAAATCTTTATATATAAATCATCATCACTAGTTATTTAAGGGTCTCTCACTGTAACTCTGACATTAAAAGGAATACTTCACCCGTACAGAACTTCACCCCGACATTTTACCATGTGTGATGTCACACTAGTAAAATGTAGGGTGAGACAGTGAGACCATAAAACACTCTTTCTGCCTTTTCTCAGGCTAGGATGAACCGATTTCTAAAATGTTTGCACATTTATACTACATAGGATCTCAGAGTTCAACACACCTTCATGTTTCCTCCGGTGAAGTAGGTCTAAACTAAGTTATTTCAGTCTGGATGTTGTGAAGAGGAGGTTCTGAAAAATCCTTACACCTGAGATGCTCAGAGAATATGAAACAATTAAATGATTTGCACACTAGATAAAAACTAAAAGCTAATAATTTATCCACAAAATCTGATACACAAAACATTTCAACCATCTTCTGAAAAATAGGAAAAAAAAACACATCGATGGAATTTGACAAAGCTTCGGCATCCTCTCACTCCGTTTCAGACGTAGACATTTATAAATATGGTTTATTATATGTTATAATTACAGAGAAGTTTGGGGTTCCCTGCTCAAGCTGCTGCCCCCGCGACCCGATTTCAGATAAGCGGTTGAAGATGATGATGATGATGATGATAATTACAGTTGTTTTGTGTTTGTGTATTTGTATGAAGTGTCACACTCGCTTTTCTTATTTTCTTGTTCGAAATAAAGACGAAATAATTTTTTTTCTAACGTAAACAAAATATAAATTTCATTTTTCTGAGCATCCCAATAGACAACAACTGGCCAATGAAATGCCCCAAAATATCTAGACAGGTGTGTGTGTGTGTGTGTGTGTGTGTGTGTGTGTGTGTGTGTGTGTGTGTGTGTGTGTGTGTGTGTGTGTGTGTGAAGTTACTCTCTTGCCCGGGTATAAATGCTGGATCTTTATTTTGAGATTTTCAAGTAAATATTTTTTTCTTTTTTGCTGCAACGACTCCATTCACAAACAAACACAAGATTGAATAAAAATAGAAATAAAATAAATAAATGTAGGTAAAGATTGTAGAGATATCACCGTGCAGCTTCCAGGAAGATTTAGGTTGCGTTCCGAATCGCATACTCTTTCTTTTTTCTATTCTACATACTACATCCGACGATAAAAAGAATCTAGTTAGGATGCAGTAGGCATACTATTGGGACATACTTTACTCTCTTATTTCATCATAACATGGCTCCTTGATCTTGCCTCTTGCTTTTATATCCGTCGCATCCCCGTTTGTTTTCATATGGAGGCTTCGTCGATGTGACGTCACTTCACGTGCGCACTGGATTGTGGGTCAGAATCGCCCAAATAGGATGCACTTTTCAACACTAACAATCTTGGCCGCATGAAGTAGGACATCCGGGTACTTCTAACCATCCTAAATCTGGCCACAAGAATCGGGACATCCTAAATCTTTTTTCTACCAAACTATATAGTAGAAAGTATGCGATTCAGAACGCAACCTCAGTTTTAGTTTTGACATTTGGAAGAGTTGTAAACAGAATAGAACCAAGCAGATAAGGGAAGAATCAGGCAGCAATAACACTTCCAAGTGAAACTCATACTATTAGAATATCATGGAAAATGAATTGGAATTGAGGCAAGAATTCATGCAAAAGGGGACCCCAAACCAAGCACTGAGCACATATGCATGATTATACTTTATAGAGGGCCGACATTTCTGTATTTAAAATCCCTTCTTTATTGATTTCATGTACTATGGAAATAATTGAACTTTTGCACGATATTCTGATTTTTGGAGTTTCACCTTGTACAGTATAAACTAAAACCATTTTTTGTGCAAACATTTTACAGGCCGACACTAAAAGAAGTGCAAGTCACAACCGAAACTTAAACGTCACATTTTGAAATACTTCAAGACACAAAGTAGAAGATCGTCACCTTCTCAAAATAATGGCCGACGACATCATTTTTTCATTTTTTTTTCAGGAAACACAAAAAACGAAGATATGATATTAATTAATAATTCACTCAAACAGGTAAAAAAAAAAAAACGAAATAATAGTAATTAAAAAAAATAATAATAATAATTTGTTTAGATTTCTAGTAAATCCCAATTTCTACACTGTGAATCAAAATGATGAGATATTTGGTCAAATACTGGACTAAATCTTTAATCATTTTTTGAATAATTTCTTTAATTAAATTCTTGTCTGTCTGTCTGTCTGTCTGTCTGTCTGTAAGTGTGAATGTCTGTCTGTCTGTCTGTCTGTGTCTGTCAGTCTGTCTGTGGGTAAGTGTGTGTCTGTCTGTCTGTCTGTGAGTGTGTGTGTGGTGTGTGTGTGTGTGTGTGTGTGTGTGTGTGTATGTCTGTCTGTGAGTGTGTGTGTCTGTCTGTCTGTCTGTGAGTGTGAATGTCTGTCTGTCTGTCTGTCTGTCTGTCTGTCTGTCTGTAAGTGTGTGTGTCTGTCTGTCTGTGAGTGTGAATGTCTGTCTGTCTGTCTCTCTGTTGTCAATATTATTTTTTTTTTGTCTGAATTTCTCGGTTTACTGACGCCAACTTTACTAGGTCCAGGGCACAGTGTTGCAAAAAATAAAAAATAAAACTGCTTCATTTCGTCAGCACTTGTATTTAACTATAATGTCTTTTATTTTGAAATGGATAATTTTTGGTCTCATGAAAACAAAGTAAGATAAAAGTACTGAACCCAAACGGCCGATAGATACTAAGAGGATCACAGTTAATTATAATATTTTATGATTATTATGATTATTTTGGTCGGCACGTACATGTAAACATGAATCAGGCCTTTAGCAGGATAGATTTAAAAACTCAAACTTTTCTATGTGCAAAAAGAGAGTGAGAGGGTTAACGTGCCCCTAATAAAAAGGCAAAATTATATAAAATATGAACAAAATTAAAGTCCCTACAGCCAAATTCAGACAGGATTTAATAATGTTTTTCTTACTTCCTAAACATTGATATATCCACTCTATGTTCAGATACATGGTAACCCTAACTAACAGCAATTTAAAGACCTACTTCCCCAGTGGAAATATGAAGGTGTATTGAAATGCAAAATGTAGGGTCTTTCTGCCTTTCCTCAGGCTAGGATGAACCGATTTCTAAAATGTTTGTACATTTATACTACACAGGATCTCAGAGTTCAACGCACCTTCATATTCCCACTGGTGAAGTAGGGCTTTAACTATGTTTCACTGTTCTTGAATAACTTTTCAGATCTTATACAAAATCTACACTTCTTGGTAAGGGCACACATTAGATATACTAAAATTATCAACAATTATTTTTTTCTTTACAACATATACAAATCTTTAAGCTTTCCCACAAGAAACATCGAAAAATAATAAAAAATATCCATAAAATAGATTGTAAACCAACATTTGTGCAAATCAATCTTTTCTAAAATCGAAATTAAAGCATTTTTCTGGTCCGATCCGGTCTTAAAAACTGGCACAGTGAAATCAGTCGACACCAATAATCTCACCGGAATGATTTATCTTCTTCTAAACTGAAATATTTCTAACGATTCAATAAAAGTGATTTTCACGTCTGCAGCAAAACATTACACAGTTTGGAACAATAAACATCGAAATAAAGATTTTAAATTGATCTGTAAAGGTATATAAAATAAAGCTTAATTTTTCTTTTTAGGTATTTTTTTCATGCTATGAAACAAGTATTTAGAATAATTCACATTAAATGGTATTTTTATGGTCAAACGCGTCATATGATATTACACAGCGCTAAGCAGGACGTAAGCAGAGGCGATGTAATGTAATAAAACACTAAACAATCAAGGTTTAATCTGCTACATTTAGCCACGTCCCTCCGAGTAACTCAAGCGCAAAATATTCTTAAAGAAATAAGAATTTAAGAGCTGAAATTCACCTGAAAACATTAGAAAGATTAGATTAAATTAGATTTAGAATTAGATTTTTAAATTAAATTAAAATTGAAATTTGACTTAAGTAAAATAAATAAAATAAATGTAAATAAAAAAACCTGTAAATTAACATTAATTAAAATAATTAATTAAATTAATTGTCCGATTATGATGATCAAATATTCACTTTTTTAAGTGCGATATCTTTATAAATAGAAAAAAAACCTTTTGTTTTGTTTTGTTTTTACTTTTGTTTTTCAGACTTTTGCATTTTCAAATTTACTTCAATAAATACATTTTGTTATTTATTTAGGAATTCATTAATCTCTTTTTAAATCACGTATTTGTTTACAGTTTTAATTTGTAATTTTTTAAATAATTCGTCTATTCAATATTAGATTAATTAATGGATCTTAAACCCTATGATTAATTCCTGTTTTTAAATGTAAAATTAGCTATTAAATAAAGAAATGCTCTATTTTAATTCCACGTCCCTTAAGTTCCTTCATAGCCAACCACTCCACCATTCCATTGTTGCTACATCAATGCCTTTCTGGAAGAGTTAAAGTCTCTACGAGGAACTTTTAAATATTTCTGAAACAGTCTAATTTTTCCTCTGATGATCATAAATTACATGTAACAGCAAACGAGACCATCAGTGCAAAGAATGCTATTTTAATATAGTTTTTCTTAATGCCTTTGTCATGGGTATACGCTCACCCAGGAACAACAGCTGGCGTGGTAAAAACACTACCGCTTTTGTCCAGAGGGGGCGCTAGAATGAACACACACTGAAAGTTCCTCATAGACACTTTTAAAGGTATTTTTAATGGAATATATATTGCTTTTCTCTTCAGATCTACAGTCCCTAGAGTTAGGACTAAACAAGGAGAAACAGCTTTTAGTTTTCATGCACCAAATATCTGGAACAAACTCCCAGAGAACTTGAGGTCTGCTGCAACTCTCAGCTCCTTTAAATCGAGTCTGAAGACTTTTCTGTTTCCATTTTAACCTGCAATCTTATTGTACTTAAACATTCTATTTATATTCATTGTCTTTTTTAATGTGTTTTATGTATTTTAATCGTTAATCCCCCTGTAAAGCACTTTGAACGGCCTTGTGTCTGTTGCCCCTGTAAAGCTCTTTGAACGGCCTTGTGTCTGGATTGTGCTATAGAAATAAACTTGCGTCGCCTTCAGAATTCACTAACTGTCTGTTGCATTTGGGTTGAAAATGTCTTTGCGATGATTTGACGACATAGCAAACAGACATGAGAGAGAGAGACAGCAGCTGCATGGATGACATCATAACTTCTTGGTGAGGTCACTTCCTGGTTCCAGTCTGTAGTTCTTTCAGCCTCTGATGAAGCTCGGAACCACCAGAACTACAACTGCTGCCACGGCGACCGCTGCCACCGCCAGAGCCCAGCCCTCTGAGTCACGGTGCTGAGAGACACACAGGGAGGGGGTTTAAGAAAAGGTTAACAGACAGACAGACACACACACACACACACACACACACACACACACACACACACGGAAGGGATTTAATACAAGTTTAACATTTTAAAGATGTACAAAAAATACGAAAGCAAAATTGTTTCAAATAGTTGTTTTTGTTGTTAGTTAACTGTCCCTTAACATTCATGTAATTCACTGTCAGCTGTTCTTGAACAAAGTGGAGTTTATTGTCTGCACGAAGGGGTTTCCCAAACCAAGCCAGCACATGTATAATGGAGAAACCATAGATAGTAAATAATATGGATGTAGCATCCGGGCTGACCTCAGTTATTCACACGGCATCTAATAATCCTGGTTTGTGCGCGTCGCCATTTTGTGAGGGGGGAGGGAGATAGCTGACGTATACCTCCGAGGCAAAGTGAGGGACAACGGGCGGAGAGCTGTCACTCAAGAGATCGCGCCAATACATTTTAACTTCCAAAAGAATAAAAACTAGCGCGGGCTAAAAAAATCCACCCCCCTCAGTGTTGTCATGGAGATATGACCTAAACATACAGACTAGAATGGTTTCGTGGCCCAGGCTGTAAATAGGTTTAATAAGACTTTGAAAACGGCCTGTTTAACATTGGAGTCAATGAGAGATGGCTGTTTTCTGCATCCAGCCCCCAGTGGCACTTCCTGGTTACTACAGTTGTGGTCACTTCCTTATTGGATGCTGGTAAAAATCGCTGAGGTTGGGGCTTGGGAAAAACGCAACAAAATTGTCTGGGGCCCACCGTAGCTATAGCAACATGCCTGTTTACAGAGCCTAGGCTGTGTATTAACACTGGTTTTTTTTTCAGTACAGACAGGTAGAGGATCATGAGGAGATATTCACTGATTTTAACAAGAAGTGATTTCGACAAAAAAGTTAATTTTACAACAAGCGTTCTCCAGAATCGACTGACTGCACCTTTAACACGGGTTACTGTTTTGTTAAAAGCCAGACAACAGAGAAGGGGCGTGGCCATACCTGGTCCATTTTAAGACGCCAGCTCTTCCCAGCAGCACCATATCAAGGCGACTATTACAATCATCCCAATGAGAGGGACGGAGAGAAAGGGCTGAGGAGGGCCGGGGGGGAGCTGGGGAGAGAGAGAGGTGGAGGGAGGGAGGGAGGAGGGAGGGAGAGGGATAGAGAGAGAGAGAGAGGTAGGTGGATAGATGGATAGATAGATAGATAGATAGATAGATAGATAGATAGATAGATAGATAGATAGATAGATAGATAGATAGATAGATAGATAGATAGATAGATAGATAGATAGATAGATAGATAGATAGATAGATGGATGGATGGATGGATGGATGGATGGATGGATGGATGGATGGATGGATGGATGGATGGATGGATGGATGGATGGATGGATGGATGGATGGATGGATGGATGGATGGATGGATGGATGGATGGATGGATGGATGGATGGATGGATAGATAGATAGATAGATAGATAGATAGAGGAGTGGAGGAGTGGTGTGGGGGGTAATGTAAGAGGAAAGGAAAGCGTGGAGCAAAACAATAAGACAAACACATGCAAAAGAATTAAAATGGAAAGAAAAACAAAAGCAGGCAAGTTTAGTATATTCTAAAACCATCAAATTTACACAGAATTTGATATTGTTCATTGTGTGAGAGTGTGTTGGTAAGAAGGAGGAGTTTAGGAGTGTGTGTGTGTGTGTGTGTGTGTGTGTGTGTGTGTGTGTGTGTGTGTGTGTGTGTGTGTGTGTGTGTGTGTGTGTGTGTGTGTGTGTGTGTGTGTGTGTGTGTGTGTGTGTGTGTGTGTGTGTGTGTGTGTGTGTGTGTGTGTGTGTGTGTGTGTATAATACATATAAATAATCAGGAGAATAAAGTTATAATGTGAGGGAGTGGGACATGCAGGCGTGGAGCAAACAAATGGTGCTAACAGATACAGACGGATAAGCAGGCGAGTTCAAATCCATCACATCTACACAGAATAGCATGTTATTCTTTATGGAAAGCTCAAGTGAAACAAGCGCTGACAGATAGAAACATGCAGAGGACAGGAATGACGGATGGTTAAAGACAAGATGGAGAGCTTTGGCTGCGATTTGGGACAACTTCCCCCGGCCCGTAGAATCGCTAGCCTGGCACCGCCCGCCTACACGCTTCCGCTCAATTTTAATTTCCCTTCAGTACTCAGTCTGGGCCTGCGGTATATTTGTGGGTTTTCTCCAGCCAGATTTCTGCCGGTCCAATCAGCGAACAGAGGGAGTGGCTCAGAAGCCGGCGCATGACATACGTCACGACCAAACGTTATGCGATTGGTTGGCAGATCCAGAGTGGCACTGGGCAGATCCAATAGTTTTAAACTTCAACAGACACCCGCCCTCAAGTGAGTTAACGTTTGTCAATTGAGCGATTCCAGACCTTCTGTACAAATGAAATGAAGTACGATGGTCTGGTTGGACCAGGCTAAATGAAGTACGATGGTCTGGTAGGACCAGGCTAAATGAAGTACGATGGTCTGGTAGGACCAGGCTAAATGAAGTACTATGGTCTGGTAGGACCAGGCTAAATGAAGTACGATGGTCTGGTGGGACCAGGCTAAATGAAGTACGATGGTCTGGTGGGACCAGGCTAAATGAAATACGATGGTCTGGTAGGACCAGGCTAAATGAAGTACGATGGTCTGGTGGGACCGGGCTAAATGCAGTACGATGGTCTGGTAGGACCAGGCTATGGTCTGGTGGGACCAGGCTATATAATCGTGGCTATCTGAATTAAAAGTTACCACCAGAATCCCAGATAACTTTGTTTAATAATATTCTGCAAAATGGGAGAAAGGGAGCAAGTTGTTGGCTGCTGAAGGATGTTATACTGATTTTTGGGCTTTTAAAGACAATATTTTGTAATTTTCAAGCTTTATTAGACAGTACAGAGTTGAAATGGGGAGACAGAGAGAGAGAGAGAGAGAGAGAGAGAGAGAGAGGGAGAGAGGGATAGCTTTATTAGACAGTACAGAGTTGAAATGGGGAGACAGAAAGAGAGAGAGAGAGAGAGAGAGAAGAGAGGAAAGGGAGACAGAGAGGGGAGAGAGAGAGAGGGATAGCTTTATTAGACAGTACAGAGTTGAAATGGGGAGAGAGAGAGAGAGAGAGAGAGAGAGAGAGAGAGAGAGAGAGAGAGAGAGAGAGGGATAGCTTTATTAGACAGTACAGAGTTGAAATGGGGAGAGAGAGAGAGAGAGAGAGAGAGGGGGGGGGGGGGGAGACCTGCAGTAAAGGTCCACGAGTCAGATTTGAAACCGCGACCACTGCAACGAAGGCCGGAGCCGATATGGTACACACTCTATCCACTACACCACCGGAGCGCCCCAGGTTTTTGGACTTTTAAAATGACCTATTTACCGTCGGGCTGTGACTCACAAAAACTATCGATTGATTCCCATTTTTAATCTGAAACCAAGTCCCAAGTAAACAAAGGTTCAGTCCAAAGTCAAGTTAAAAACGTTTTAAACCGTTGTCACCTAAAGTCTGTTATCATGACAGGTAAGCTGCCTGTCTCACCTTCAAGTCCTCCAGGTTCAATCAAGTTAGGTTTACAGTCCACACCAAAACATCTCACTCCTATCATTTGAAAGTTGATAAAAAACCTACCTGGAGGAATACTTCACCCATACGGAACCGGCGTTCTATCATTATAAAATCGCTATTATGATATAATGAATGAGGTTTTTCTTCCCTCAGTCTTCCCTTGGCCCAGCTGTCCTGTTAATCCTAACCCTACATTTTACCATGTGCTATGTCACGCATGGGAAAATGTAGGGTTAGAGGGTTGGACAGTGAGACCATAAAACACTCGTTCTGCCTTTTCTCAGGCTAGGATGAACCGATTTCTAAAATGTTTTGCACATTTATACCACATAGGATCTCAGAGTTCAGTACACCTTCATATTCCCACCGGTGAAGTAGGGCTTTAAGGTGAAGTAGGGCTTTAAGGTGAAGTAGGGCTTTAAGGTGAAGTAGGGCTTTAAGGTGAAGTAGGGCTTTAAGGTGAAGTAGGGCTTTAAGGTGAAGTAGGGCTTTAAGGTGAAGTAGGCCTTTAAGGTGAAGTAGGACTTTAAGGTGAAGTAGGGCTTTAAGGTGAAGTAGGGTTAAGGTGAAGTAGGTCTTTAAGGTGAAGTAGAGGGCTTTAAGGTGAAGTAGAGCTTTAAGGTGGGAGGGGGGAGGGAGGGGAAGGGAGTGGGCTTTAAGGTGAAGTGGCTTTAAGGGAAGTAGGCTTTAAGGTGAAGTAGGGCTTTAGGGGGAAGTAGGGCTTTAAGGTGAAGTAGGGCTTTAAGGTGAAGTAGGGCTTTAAGGTGAAGTAGGGCTTTAAGGTGAAGTAGGGCTTTAAGGTGAAGTAGGACTTTAAATGCTGCAAGGAGAAAGCAGTATGTCGCACACCAAGCAGAAGCACACAGATGAACTGCTGGACGAACGACAAACGGTCCAGAACAGACGCATATCTCTCTCTCTCTCTCTCTCTCTCTCTCTCTCTCTCTCTCACACACACACTCACACACACACTCACACACCCCTCCCTACACACACACTCACACACACACTCACACCCCCCCCCACACAAACTCACACACACACTCACACACCCCTCCCTACACACACACTCACACACACACACTCACACACCCCCCCTACACACACACTCACACACACACTCACACACCCCCCCCCCCTACACACACTCACACACACACTCACACACCCCCCACACACACACTCACACACACACTCACACACCCCCCCCCTACACACACTCACACACACACTCACACACCCCCCCTACACACACACTCACACACACACGCACACACCCCCCCCTACACACACACTCACACACCCCCCCACACACACACACACACACACACACACACACACACCCCCCACACCCCCCCCCTACACACACACACACACACAAAATGCTACAAGGTATAAGCTGCTGCAAACCATAAAGCAAATGAGGTTCAGCCATGCAGCAGCAACTCACAGACAGACTGCAGAGTGGTCGTCATGGGTTACAGGAATACACACACTGACAGGCCGCACGGTGGAATTTAAAACACATTGTCGTTTGTCGGGAGAGATTTTCTTTGAATGTGAAGTGTGTTGAACTTACCGTGAAGTTTTTCAAATGTTTGTACGCGATTATTTTAAACTTTTCAGCTGGATAGAAAGGTCAGACCAAAGCTCTATTTACTGCAGTCCCTTACTGTTTAACTGACTGACCATTAAACAAAGGATCCAAATAAATCTGGCTACATAGCAATAAACGGGACATCCTAAAATCTATAGCCCCCAAAAAAATTTTCCTAACAAAGGGCTAAATAGGTCTAAACAAAGTAAGCGTATTCAAAAAAATAAATTAGGCCAAACTCACCTGGGATAGACAGACAGACAGACAGACAGACAGACAGACAGACAGACAGACAGACAGACAGACAGACCTGTGCTTGATCTGTCCTCTAGCTAACAGTCTCCAGTTGGTCTTTGCAGTGTTTCAGTTCCTGCAGTTTTCAACCTAACAATCTTGGCCGCATGAAGTAGACTCCGGTCTTCTAACCATCCTAAATCTGGCAAATCGGGACTCCTAAATTTTCTACCAAACTATATAGTAGAAAGTATGCGATTCAGGGGAAACTCACCTGGGATAGACAGACAGACAGACAGACAGATTCAGGGGAAACTCACCTGGGATAGACAGACAGACAGACAGACAGATTCAGGGGAAGCTCACCTGTGCTTTCTGTCCTAGCAGAGTCTCCAGTTGGTCTTTGCAGTGTTTCAGTTCCTGGTTCAGAACGGAGCGATCTGATTGGCTGCTGTCGTAGAGCTGCTGCAACTCAGCAAGCTCCGCCTTCAGACCATCACACTGAGTGAGAGAGAGAGAGAGAGAGAGAGAGTGAGAGAGAGAGAGAGAGAAGATAAGGTTACCTGTCTGTCTGTCTGTCTGTCTGTCTGTCTGTCTGTCTGTCTGTCCATCTAGCCTTCAGACCCTCACCCTGACAGAGAGGAATTCATGTTGTTCTTTATTACATGCATAACACTGAAAATCTAACATTTTAAGGGTATCATATACACTATACACGCATCGCACACACACACACACACACACACACACACACACACACACACGCACACGCACACACAAATAGCTAGATAGATACATACACACACACACAAATAGTCTAGATAGATAGATATATAGACAGACAGACAG
>CM049416.1:24725000-24740000 GCA_026929865.2 Hyperoplus lanceolatus
GTATTAACACTGACCCTGCGTTCTGAACCGCATACTTTCTACTATATAGTTTGGTAGAAAAAAGATTTAGGATGTCCCGATTTCTTGTGGCCAGATTTAGGATGGTTAGAAGTACCCGGATGTCCTACTTCATGCGGCCAAGATTGTTAGTGTTGAAAACTGCATCCTATTTGGGCGATTCTGACCCACAATCCAGTGTGCACGTGAAGTGACGTCACATCGACGAAGCCTCCATATGAAAACAAACGGGGATGAGACGGATATAAAAGCAAGAGGCAAGATCAAGGCGTGATGTTAAAATTTGGTGTGGAGTCAAAAACAGTTCCCACAGAAAGTGTCTAGGAGCACGTTTCAGGCCATTTATTATTATTATTTTTTTTTTTCATTTTTATGCTTTATTGATAGTGTAGAGACAGAGTTGAAATGGGGCAGAGAGGGGAGTGACATGCAGAGAACGACCGCGGGCTGGAATCAAACCCGGGTCCGCTGCTGGCCGAGGCCCATGGGGGGGGGGGGACGCCCTACCAACTGAGTTTCAGGCCATTTTGAGTCGTTTGGTAAAAGTATGTCCCAATTGTAGCATACTGCATCCTAACTAGATTATTTTTATCGTCAGATGTAGTATGTATAATAGAAAAAATAAAAAGTATGTGATTTGGAACGCAGGGAGTGTTTGAATAAGCTCCATGTGCACACAGATCGCTGTAGTACGCATGGCAGGCCAGTGGGTGGCGGTGAGACATATCAGATAGCCCATCATGTAGCCAGTCCCTCTCAGCAGATCAGCTCAGCACTCTGTTGTCAGAGCGTTAGTAAACGTATGCTGGAGATGTGTTTTCAAAAAATGTCATGCTGTTGAAAAATACTTTTGCGTTCATGTTGAAAACGTTGCAGTGTAAGCGGCCCCTTAGCCTTCATTCCCCAAACTCTGTCATAACAGCCCAACTGTTGCAGCCTTATCTAAAGTCTTATTCGTCCTATTCTAACTTTTGTATCAGCACTTTTTCTTAATTTTTGTCATTTTCCATGCGTTATTGATAGAACAGAGACAGAGATGAAATGTGTCAGAGAGGAGAATGACATGCAGAGAACAACCCGGGCTGGATTCTAACCCGGGTCTGCTGTGAAGAGGACAGACAGACAGACAGACGGACAGACAGACAGACAGAGAGGGGAATGACATGCAGAGAACAACCCGGGCTGGATTCTAACCCGGGTCTGCTGTGAAGAGGACTGAGCCTCTATTAGGTAGGTGTGGGGGGGGTCTAACCACTACACTATGAGCGCCCCCCCCCCCCCCTTTTGTTTCGGTGCTTAAGCTGTTTTTAGTGGTGCAGGATGGTCTGGCCACAACTCTTGAACAACCTCTTCTGCTTCTTCTTTGTCAATAAAACCCTTCTTATTATCAAACGTAACACCTGCACTACTACAGAGCGTGAGGTTTTCTCTCAGCAGTTGTCCATCAAACTTCAGAACCTGGAACAGAAAGAGAGAAGAAGAAGTTGACGATAGATCTTGGAATTAAAGGTGCAGTGTGTAATATGACATCATCAAGTAAGTTCTAGAATGCAACGCTCCCTGGGTAACCCCACCCCTTTAGAATAATAACAGAAGCTACAGTGGCCTTCAAGGACAAGAACAATTCTAAATTCTAAACAATGCACCTGATGACATTCCAACCAACATGGATTCCCCCATAAGACTTACCCTCTCAATGTAGAAAATGTAATATTAATATTTGTAATTCTCCGCTCAGGAGGATAATTCAGATTATTGGCAGAGGTGATTTTACACCAATGAGGACATATTTATGAATGAGGATATTGATTTTGGCTAATAAATTATAAAAATGTTACACAGTGCCCCTTTAAAGAACTTTCTTGAGCTAGCGTCCATGCTACATGGATCAAAAACAAATGTTCAAAAACTACAGCTCCCATGATGCACTGAGAATGTTCTAATAGGCTCATTAAAGCTGCTGTTGGAAAGTAGACTAGCGAAGCCTAGGGCAGTCACAGGGTTTAATGCCCAACCAGAGCTCAGCTCTAGCCTGGCACCGCCCGCCTACCTACTTCCGCTCAATTTTCATTTCCCTTCAGTAGTCAGTCTGGGTCTGCGGTATATTCGCAGGTTTTCTCCTGCAGATTTTTTACTGGTCCAATCAGCGAACAGAGGGAGTGGCTGAGAACAATGCGGTGTGCCAGTTTCAGTTGTAGTCAGAAGCCGGCGCACCAAACGTTATGCGATTGGTTGGCAGATCCAGAGTAGCACTGGGCAGATCCAATAGGGGAGAATGGGGTAAGTAGGCACACTTTGTACTCTAGTGTGAATTGCTCATCACCAAAACATCTTTCAAAAGTCATTCCTACATTAAATTGAAGCTTAATGTGTTGGCTTGAAATGTGTATCCCTCTCAGTTTCCAATTTATTGTAATTTATCATCAAAGACACCCTGACACATTGTGACAAACAACCCCATCAAGGGGTCAGTTGCCATATTAA
This sequence comes from Hyperoplus lanceolatus, assembly GCA_026929865.2. Lineage (NCBI taxonomy): Eukaryota > Metazoa > Chordata > Actinopteri > Uranoscopiformes > Ammodytidae > Hyperoplus > Hyperoplus lanceolatus. The sequence goes on from CM049416.1 coordinate 24,727,503, forward strand.
GACCAGCCTATGTAACAACATAAAGAACAAAAAAATAGGTCTAACAATAATAGCCTACTTTACTAGGCTACACACATTCACTATGTGAGTTACAGTGATGGCAAATGTAGGGTCTGCTCACTCTAACTAAGCAGAGATTGTGTGCCCACTGGTTGCACATACAACACTTCTCCCTTACCTCCCCTGAACGGCTGCTGGAGAACGTTTTCATACAAACCAACCACAAACTATCCTCTTCATCTGATGTCTCTTTCTCTTCTGTTTCTTCTTCCCCAGCTGGTGTGGAGTGCACTGGGGTGCAGTAGCCTTGGCAGCTGGTCTAGTCTGGGATGCACTGGGTTGTTTTGATTTTGTTGCCCTTTTTTCTTTTGCATGCTAGCTGCCTTTTCCTGCTCTATTCTTTCCTTCTCTGGGGTGTCAGTGAGGATACAGCTTGACATTTTCTTTCGTAATTGGGTTCCTTTCCTGGCTGCACCCTTTGGATAACATGTGACAACCAACCCCCCAAAAATGTGATGACCAACCCCAACTGGAATTTCCCGCTATTATCAAGGCTTACAACCATCTAACAACTAGTTAGCTTGCTAAAAACAATCTAAACTATACCTTACCCTTCACACTTCTTAAGGGTCACAAGTGGTTTGTTATAAACCCATTGTGTAAAAGCCTAGAAGAAAAATACTGAGGAGCTAAATATTTTCAATTTGACATGAAAAACACAGTCCTCTCACTTCAAATTCAGCAGTCTAACTCCAAGTAAGACTATGTAGGTGACCTCTGATCCCAATTCTGGATATTTCCATAACAGAATTTCACAGACAGCACCTTCTGGTGTCGAGATATAACAAATGTGACAACCAACCCGTGTGACATATAACCCCGTTCTCCCCTAGTTTTAAACTTCAACAGACACAAACCTTCAAGTGAGTTAACGTTTGTCAATTGTGCGATTCAAGACCTTCTGTACAAATGAAATGAAGTACGATGGTCTGGTAGGACCAGACCAGCTCAGCCACCTGTTAATCTTTCAGAATAGGGACAGACAAACCCGGAGTCAAAGGGGGGAGTGTCAGTCAAAGGTACCTGTTGTCCCACGTCCAGAGCGATGGCGACCATATCCCAGACGTAAAACTCAAAATCCTTTGCTTTCACTGCTTCCATCTGCTTGTTTTCATCGTCCTGGACCAACTCCATGCTGTAAAAAGAGATAAAAAAAGAAACAAACTGAAATAAGAAAACTAAATCTATTTCTAACAACTAAAAATCCACCTTCCAGAGCTCGCTGCATACGTTTAGACAAAAACAAAGCGATTTAATTCTAGTTGTTTATTCAATATTTACATTTGCTAGCAAAATGTTACCCCCAAAAACGTGTTCCCATTAGCGCTAGAGGTTCTTAACTTAAAGTATAACTGTTGAGAGGATCTCTTACCTGCGTGTCCTACACATGGCCTCAGACCTCCAGGTGAAGCGTCCATCGCTGTAGGTGCAGATCGGGTCTTTTTGGTCCGACAGCAACGTATATCTAGAGAACCGCCCCCGGTTTTCCGGGCTGTGGACCAGGACAACGTACATCACTTCCAGTGTGTACAGAACAGTCTCATACACCCTCATCTCGGGCGGAGCCCCACCGCAAAACTGGAGACAAAATATCATGGTGGCTCAAAGTAGCGGCGCCAGGATTTTGATTATGGGTGGGCCTTCAGAAAACTGGATGGGCCAGTTAAAATAAGAAAAAAAAAAAAAAAAACACAGCATCATCATCGTCATCTCCGTTTCAGCACTTTTCTGCGGCGCTGAGGACAGCGACTAATACCTATGTGGCTCTTCCGTCGCTGTCCTCAGCTCAACTAACTTCATATCTCTCTTGAACGTTCAATGCACAAAAAGACTGTAACGGAATTATATCTTTGGAGGGTGAGGGTCTGTTTCTCTCTCCATTTATTCTTAATTCATTCTATTCTTATTCAGATCAGAAACACATATGAAATAACATGGAAAAAACTCAAAAACAGCAGGGAAACGGTCCCAAATGAATTTTGCTGTAGCTTATTTCTCCAGACGGGAATTTGGAGTACCACCTGCCAGAAAAACTCCTAGCTTTCCCTGATATGTGTGTGGCTGGGAAGGTACGGAGTTTGTGCTGGCTTGCGGGCTCATCTATTGATGACAGGTCTAGCGGAGGTTGCTGGGGAACGGCGTTTGTTCTATGCTGCTGAACCCTGTCTCCTATAACACATAAAGCGCTATCATAAGTTAACTTACTGCCAATATTATTTTTCCCTCCAGAAAATGTACATACAGACAGCCAGACACTAACGTTAATGCAACCTGATATCAGAAATCCCACTGATGTCTGTGAGATCAGATTGCATTAACGTTGAGTTAGACTGTGAGGCTACTTGCCTTGCTGCCGGTGTGAGGGGGTGACTACGGGAGGTGATGGGGGGAGAGCTGCCGAACTGGATGGTAACTCATTTGAAGAGGCAGGAGTTTCCTCCTCTTGCTCCTCGGAGTGTTTCTTAGTAAATTTAAAAGAAAATAAACTGCTTTGCTTGGCCATTGTCATAGATTTTGTCATAAAGCATCGTAAAGCTTGCCAAATCGCTCTGCTTGTCCGGCGTCTCCCTCTTAGTTACCGTTGCTAACTCATGATTGGTCAGAGGCGGCTCTGAGGCGGGAGTCCGGGACTCAGCCTGGCGGCAGGCGCCACACGTAGGGTAGAAGCCGCTGATTTGGCTGAGAAGCTTTCATTCAAAGCTTTCCTCGGGATGCTTATTGTATGAACAGCTAGGATGGGTGGGCCCAGCCTAAAATGGGTGGGCCTGGGCCCACCCGGGCCCATTAGTAGCGCCGCGGCTGGCTCAAACACAGCAAACCAGCAAGCTTGATAAAACATGAGTATGAACACAACACATCATTAGCCTTATAAAGTTAGCCTTCAACTATGGTACAGATTTTAAAATGGTGGACAGTTCCGAGTTCAAAATTGCTTCCTCATGAATGATGAGGCTGTGAGTGAATAACCATTTGGAATGTTACTAAACAGGTCCAGTGAATGAGCTTTAATGCAACAAAGTAGAAGTAAACTTCGCAGAGGTTAAAGAAAACGTTTAGGTTACCAAAAATGGCAAAATGATGTAAATGTCTTTCATCGTCCAAAGGCCTCTGTAACAGATGCAAAGCCACAAGGCAAGTTTAAAGCTTAAAGGGGCACTGTGTAATATGACATCATCTACAAAGTTCTAGAATCCAACGCTCCCTGGGTAATCCCACCCCTTTTGAATAATAACAGACGCTACAGTGGCCTTCAAGGACAAGAACAATTCTAAATTCTATACAATGCACCTGATGACATTCCAACCAACATGGATTCCTCCATAAGACTTGCCTGCTCAATGTACAAAATGTAATATTAATATTTGTAATTCTCCGCTCAGGAGGATAATTCAGATTATTGGCAGAGGTGATTTTACACCAATGAGGACATATTTATGAATGAGGATATTGATTTTAGCTAATGAGTTACTTAAAATGTTACACAGTGTCCCTTTAAGACCTCAAACTTTTTTTCATATGTAACAAAAGAGGTCGCAATTTTAAGATCCGTCACAACTAGTTTGAACATTCAAACTAGTTGTGACGGAGCTTAGCCCTACCTGCTCGCTGCAGGCCTTCAGCACCTCCTCCACGCTGAGGGTGAAGCGGAACTCGCCGATCATGGAGGAGTTTTCTTGGAAGTCAGGGTTTGGGATTTGGAAGGCATCAGAGGTGGCAAACTTCCCCAGGAAACTCTTCTGCTTCTGGGCCTGTTCCTCGGTCCTGTCTGGGTATATGGTTTTCAGGAGCCTCTCCTCAGCTGACTCTATCTCCTCAGGTCCCACGGACAGACCCCACCACATCAGAGAGGGTCTTCCTGTGTCCAGAGAGCCTGTTTTTGGGTTCTTGAAGCCACCATTCTCCCTGATGCCACGCAATCCAGGTCTGTTTGTGTCATGTTTCAGACGATTCACATGGAACTCTGGTCTTGGGTAATCCGGGATGATTTGTACATCTAGTTTGTACAGATTGTTCAACAAACCCTGCTTAATATATTTCAACTGAATCAGATTCAAGTGCCCACCTTCAAAATATATTTCACAGTGGCGTCTGTCGTTAACTCTCGTCTGCATTTCCATGGTCATGGTTTTGCTGCAATCTGCTCACTGTCGGCTCGGGAGAGAAGTGAGCTTATCATAGCAGGATATACTCCAATGCATCCTACTCTACTGTTCCTCGTGACACAAATTTAGCTGCCAAATTAATCGGCCACACCCTTCACTGTCTTATTTATTCTGTGTTCATGTTATCTTGTGGTGTTTCTCCATCTGTTATTAGGCGCTGGTTGTGATCTGTTTGCTGTTTAGGTGTTGGCTCTGAAGAGGGTACATTACTACATTCAAGGTGTAGTCAGTGATTCTTAAACTCATCCTGCTCTATGCTCTGGCTACAGCATTAAGGACACACTGGAGCTCTTCTGGGTCAAGATATTCTGCTCTGTTAATGATTCTGATTGCCATCTTTTGCAGAAGCATGTCATGGATGGTGTCAGAGTTTTCATCAAACCAATCTTGGTGATTCTTCCTCTTAAAGCCGACTGTTTGGGCTGCTGCGTCATAGAGAGCAGAGCTAATGGAGGTCCACTTCTGCTCCAAAGTTTCTGACTTCACTGACAGCTCCATGTCCTTCAGTTTCCCAGCAACAGAGCTACGGAAATCATTTCTGACATGTTCGTTCTGGAGGCGGGTGCAATTCAGCTGCCTCCTGTTACTTCCTTTTCGCCGCATGGGAGGGCAAACTGTCATGCGTATTTTAGCCACAATCATACGATGATCTGTCCAGCAGTCCGCACCCCTCATGGCACGGGTGATGATTACATCACTGATGTCACATCGTCTAACAATGACATAGTCAATCAGGTGCCAGTGTTTTGAGCGGGGGTGCATCCAAGAGGTTTTGTATTTGTTCTTCTGTTGGAAAAGTGTATTTGTTATTGTTAAGTTGTGCTCAGAGCACAGAGTGAGTAGTCTCATGCCATTTGCATTAATCTGACCAATACAAATTCAGCTCCTGAGTGAAGGATCTACTAACAGGAAGTCAGCTGTATTTTGTTATTCAAAATATTCAAAACTTTATTTAAATCATGAAACAGATGACATTCATACAGAGAACTGACAGACGCGCCCGTCAGTAGTTCATTCAAGAGGTGAAACACACAGACACACACACACACACACACACACACACACACACACACACACACACACACACAAACATAGCCCCACACAGAGAGAAACACACGCGCAGCAAAAAAAAAAAAAACACACACACACACACACACACACACACACACACACACACACACACACACACACACAAAGAACTGCTACTTGTGAAGAATTTAAAGATATGTCCAGAAGGCTATATATTCTCTAAATTAATAGATGTAACACGCACATGTTTTTTGATTTTGCAAATATTTCACCTGTTTGTGCATTTGAACAATATATCTCAGTAAAGGATCAATAGTTCTATAGGCAAAGTGAGAGGTGATTGTTGCGCCATCTGGTGGACAGTTACAGGTACTGCGCCTTCTGAATGACACGAATCCTAATCTGCTTTTGTTCATTTAAATTTAACTTGATAAATCAGTTCTGTTCACGTTAATTATTACTCTGAAAAATAATATTTTCAGCAGCTAGTAAACATCTACTGAATAACTGCTTTACATGTCTTTTTTCTAGCCGAAAATCTTTTTTTTTTTAAATTATTATTGTGTTGAATCAGCGGACGTGAAACAAACAAACAGTAACTTCCGGGTCATTCTCACGGTTACATGTTTGACTTGAGGCTGACGGTATGTCTCTCTTTATATCACTCATTCTCCCTTCTAAACTTAACGACTTATTTCACTAACACACCGGACTAGTGGACGTTTAGTTATCTGTTGTTTATGACGTAATAATGGGCTATTATAACCGCTACAGCCCGCTAACACACACATTTAATATCAGCCATGCTAAAACAGATAGCCACTCTTGCGCATGCGTGTTAGGGGGTCCCTCACTACTGATATAATTCAGTGTTATTAAACCAAACGTATTGTGGGATTAATATGAATATGAATGTACCGGACTAGAGATGAATTCCTCAATGAGATTACTGGGAGGTTTAGTGAAAGTCAGGCGAGTTTAAAAACGTGACATTTTTGTAAACTGGTGTAGCTGTAAACTGGCTTAACTATCAAAACATTAAAAACAGGTTGATTGTTGACTTTCGTAAAGCTCCCTGCCTCGCTCCCACTCTCTCAGTCAACAAAACCTTGGGACAATTATACTTTCTACAGTAAACCCTCATATCCGTTTAACCAATTTAAACGTATCGTTTTGAATCGGCCCCACTCCACCTGTAACTGTGTTAATCAGGCTAGTGTTCTGCTTCACCCATTTGATCTGACTTTTAATAGTTCTTGTCAGCTTGTTGTATATTTGCATTGTGTGTGTGTGTGTGTGTGTGTGTGTGTGTGTGTGTGTGTGTGTGTGTGTGTGTGTGTGTGTGTGTGTGTGTGTGTGTGTGTGTGTGTGTGTGTGTGTTTGTGTGTGTGTGTGTGTGTGTGTGTGTGTGTGTGTGTGTGTGTTTGTGTGTGTGTGTGTGTGTGTGTGTGTGTGTGTGTTTGTGTGTTTGTGTGTGTGTGTGTGTGTGTGTGTGTTTGTGCGTGTGTGTGTGTGTGTGTGTGTGTGTGTGTGTGTGTGTGTGTGTGTGTGTGTGTGTGTGTGTGTGTGTGTGTGTGTGTCGGTCTAACTTATATCACATCGCTTCTTCATTTAGATTTTTTAGGTCTGGTAAAAAAAAGTTACTGAATGCATAACTTTGACATGTAATAGAAATGTTTACACTGTGTGTGTGTGTGTGTGTGTCTCTGTCTATGTGTGTGTGTGTGTGTGTGTCTCTGTCTATGTGTGTGTGTGTGTGTGTGTGTCTCTCTCTGTCTATGTGTGTGTGTGTGTGTCTCTGTCTATGTGTGTGTGTGTGTGTGTGTGTGTGTGTCTCTGTCTATGTGTGTGTGTGTGTGTGTGTGTGTGTGTGTGTGTGTGTGTGTGTCTGTGTGTGTGTGTGTGTGTGTGTGTGTGTCTCTGTCTATGTGTGTGTGTGTGTGTGTGTGTGTGTGTGTGTGTTTGTGTGTTTCAGGTTGTGTGGCGTTGAAGATGTTCAGATGCATTGTGGGAGTTGGAGGCAGAACCCTGATAGGTTTGAATGGCGTCGTGAAATCGCCCGTCTGCTCTAAGAATCCACAGTTCCTTCATAATAGCCAAGGTCTGTCTGTCTGTCTGTCTGTCTGTGTGTGTAAGCATTCCTACATACTTTTCCTTTTCAAAGTAAATGTCATACTGTACTTTTCTGTTCTTTTTGATAGATTTTTTAAGTCATTTTTGGGGGGGCATTTTCCATGCTTTATTAGACAGTGTGTAGAGACAGAGATGAAATGTGTCAGAGAGGGGAATGACATGCAGAGAACGACCCGGGCTGGATTCTAACCCGGGTCTGCTGTGAAGAGGACTGAGACTCTATGGAGGGGGGTGGGACACCTATTTCTCAGTCCATCCAGCTCGGGTCGTTCTCTGCATGTCATTCCCCTCTCTGACACATTTCATCTCTGTCTCTCTACACACTGTCTAATAAAGAAGCTTGAAAATGCCCCAAAAAAATAATAAGTAATTAATTAACTAACATTCTTTTCATTCTCTTCCATTCTACATATTTCATTTCATCTCTGTCTCTCAACACTTTCAAATAAAGCTTGAACATGCCGCCAATTTTGATTTTATTATTATATTAACAAGCTTTTATTTATTCTCTTCCATTCTACATAGAAAGAAATTAATTAAAACAATTACGAACAATCTTTAAAGGGACACTGTGTAACATTTCAAGTAATGTATCAGCTAAAATCAATATCCTCATTCATAAATATGTCCTCATTGGTGTAAAATCACCTCTGCCAATAATCTGAATTATCCTCCTGAGCGGAGAATTACAAATATTAATATTACATTTTGTACATTGAGCAGGCAAGTCGTGTGGAGGAATCCATGTTGGTTGGAATGTCATCAGGTGCATTGTTTAGAATTTAGAATTGTTCTTGTCCTTGAAGGCCACTGTAGCTTCTGTTATTATTCTAAAGGGGCGGGGTTACCCAGGGAGCGTTGCATTCTAGAACTTTCTTGATGATGTCACATTACACACTGCACCTTTAAAAGAAAATCCTCCATTCTACATAGGAACCCTGCATTCTATATATTTAAATTCATCTCTGTCTCTCCACACTGTCTAATAAAGCTTGAACATGCCGCCATTTTATTCTGTATTAAATTAACATACTTAAATGTTTTCCCATTCTACATAGAAAAAAAAGAATGACTAACTTTATTTTCATTTCTCTTCCATTCTCCACAGGAGTCCTGCGTGCGCCATGTGTCCAGTCCCGGGCCTTCAGTGCGTCCTCTCAGGCAGCTCGGCTAAAGCTGCGTACCCGTCTGGCTGTGACGGTGCTGTTTGGGGGGGGTTTGCTCTCTGTGTGGGCGTACGTCTACTCAGAGAAACAACAGAAGCAAAGACAGCAACGAGGCGAGCAGCTGAAGAAGGTCGCTCTAGGCCAGGGAAACTTCAGGTAAATATAGACTGGGAGGGGGAGGGAGGGAGGGGGAGGGAGGGGGGAGGGAGAGAGGGAGGGAGGGAGGGGAGAGGGAGGGAGAGAGGGAGGGAGGGAGGGAGGGGAGAGGGGGAGGGGGAGGGAGGGAGATAGTGAGGGAGGGAGGGAGAGAGGGAGGGAGGGAGGGAGGGAGGGAGGGAGAGGGAGGGAGGGAGGGAGAGAGGTGTGTGTGTGGGGGGGGGAGGGAGGGAGGGAGGGAGTGAGAGTGAGTGAGGGCAAGTGAGGGTGGAGTGAGAGAGAGTGTGTGTGTGTGTGTGTGTGTGTGTGTGTGTGTGTGTGTGTGTGTGTGTGTGTGTGTGTGTGTGTGTGTGTGTGTGAGAGAGAGTGAGTGGGAGGAGGAGGGGGGAGAGAGTGGTGGTGGTGTGTGTGTGAGTGTGTGTGTGTGTGTGTGTGTGTGAGAGAGAGAGAGAATGTGTGTGTTTGTGTGTGTGTGTGTTTGGCTTCTGTTCTTTGAGCTAACCTGTAAATAATTAAAAGGCGGAGTCAGTGATTCTGGGATACTTGTCAAACAGTGAATATCTCCTCACGATCCTTTAATACACAGCCTAGGCTCTGTAAACTGGCATGTAAACAAAGGGCCCACAGTAGCTAGCAACATGCCAGTTTACAGAGCCTAGGCTGTGTGTGTCAACATTGATTTTCTTTTCAGCTCACACACAAAGTACAGACAGGTAGTGGATCATGAGGAGATATTCACTCAGTACAGACAGGTAGTGGATCATGAGGAGATATTCACTCAGTACAGACAGGTAGTGGATCATGAGGAGATATTCACTCAGTACAGACAGGTAGTGGATCATGAGGAGATATTCACTCAGTACAGACAGGTAGTGGTTCATGAGGAGATATTCACTCAGTACAGACAGGTAGTGGATCATGAGGAGATATTCACTCAGTACAGACAGGTAGTGGATCATGAGGAGATATTCACTCAGTACAGACAGGTAGTGGATCATGAGGAGATATTCACTCAGTACAGACAGGTAGTGGATCATGAGGAGATATTCACACAGTACAGACAGGTAGTGGATCATGAGGAGACAGACAGGTAGAGGATCATGAGGAGACAGACAGGTAGAGGATCATGAGGCGACAGACAGGTAGAGGATCATGAGGAGACAGACAGGTAGTGGATCATGAGGAGACAGACAGGTAGACAGACAGACAGGTAGTGGATCATGAGGAGATATTCACTGATTTGATTTTGACAAAGTGATTGTGACAACAAGCGTTCTCCAGACTGTAATTGTGTCTAAATCCATCATGTCAACTTAAAGGTGCAGTGTGTAATATGACATCATCAAGAAAGTTCTAGAATGCAACGCTCCCTGGGTAACCCCACCCCTTTAGAATAATAACAGAAGCTACAGTGGCCTTCAAGGACAAGAACAATTCTAAATTTTAAACAATGCACCTGATGACATTCCAAAAACATGGATGCCTCCATAAGACTTGCCTGCTCAATGTACAAAATGTAATATTAATATTTGTAATTTTCCGCTCAGGAGGATAATTCAGATTATTGGCAGAGGTGATTTTACACCAATGAGGACATATTTATGAATGAGGATATTGATTTTAGCTGATACATTACTTTAAATTGTTACACAGTGTCCCTTTAAAATCTGTTTACTAGCTAATCTAAAATGTATTTATTTTTCTCACTACATGCCCGTTTACAGAGCCTAGGCTGTGTATTAACCCCAGAATAACAAAAACCTTATTCCTTGTCGTCTTTCCTCTCCAGCCTGGTGGACCACACAGGGCAGCGTCGGACCAAAGCAGACTTCCTGGGTCGCTGGGTTCTGCTGTATTTCGGCTTCGCTCACTGTCCCGACATCTGTCCCGAGGAGCTGGACAAGCTGAGTGCTGTGGTTTCCGCTCTAGACTGTAACCCCTCCCTGCCCCCCATCCAACCCCTGTTCATCACCGTGGACCCCGAGCGGGACAACGTAGCCGCGCTGGCCAAATACGTCACCGACTTTCACCCACGTTTAATCGGCTTAACGGGGACGACAGAGGAGGTTAAAGACGCCGGGAGGGACTATCGGGTGTACGCGAGCGCCGGGCCGAAAGACGAAGATGGAGACTATATCGTGGACCACACCATTCTGATTTACCTGGTGACGCCTGATGGTTTGTTCCTGGACTATTACAACAGGATGAAGAGCCAGGAGCAGATAGCAGAGAGCGTGAAGAACCATGTCCAAAACTACGTGACAATATCAGAAAGCAAATGAAAAGTTTAGGCTGTGAGAGGACCTCCATTTTGAAGCTATAGTTACTAAAGATGGCATCATCCACCACTGCCTCAAGTCTTTCCACAATATCAAGTGATGAGGTGAAGATGTATTTAGTTATTTATTCTATAGTACTTCTTCTTCTTCTTGGTCTTCCAACAGGTGCATTTCCCCAGGACGCCCACTATATATAAAAACCTGTAAGGCCGTTAAGATGAGGTGAAGATGTATTTAGTTATTTATTCTATAGTACTTCTTCTTCTTCTTGGTCTTCCAACAGGTGCATTTCCCCAGGACGTCCACTATATATAAAAACATTATCTCATCACTCGTGACTACTTTGGAAAACTTAACTGGTGTATTTTTGATTTTCTATACATTCTGAAAGTGTTACATTAATAATAAAAAATTATTTGTTGACCAGAAAGGGGTTTTCTTTTATATATGGTTGGCATCTTCTCTCTGTTGGTGAAGATGTATTTAGTTATTTTATTCTATAGTACTTCTTCAAATGAAATGTTAAGGCACCGGGGGTCCTTCCATTTTGAAAACTTTAACGTATTCTTCGCTCTACTCTGAATCTGTCTTAAAGCTGCAGTGTGTAGAATTTTGGGTTTTATTTCCTAGCAGATTTTGTAGAAAGTAATTATAATATCCATAAGTACATTTAATTTAGTGCATAATAGCTGAACAAAACGTATTGAATTATTATTTTTTTTACCTTAGAAAGGGTCTCATATATGTCCATATTTCTGCATATTTTGGACCAAGGCCTAGTGCCGCCATCTTGAAAGTGTCATAGTTGGAATGTCATCAGGTGCATTGTTTAAAATGTAGAATTGTTCTTGTCCTTGAAGGCCACTGTAGCTTCTGTTATTATTCTAAAGGGGTGGGGTTACCCAGGGAGCGTTGCATTCTAGAACTTTGTAGAACTTTCTTGATGATGTCATATTACACACTGCACCTTTAATAAAACATTTAAATTCTGTGTTGTGAGAAAGGGGTTTTGTTTATACAGTGGAGGAAGTAAGTATCTGATCCCTCACTGATTCACTTACAATGAAATGAACGGTCTATCATTTTAAAGGTGCAGTGTGTAATATGACATCATCAAGAAAGTTCTACAAAGTTCTAGAATGCAACGCTCCCTGGGTAACCCCACCCCTTTAGAATAATAACAGAAGCTACAGTGGCCTTCAAGGACAAGAACAATTCTAAATGTTAAACAATGCACCTGATGACATTCCAACTATGACACTTTCAAGATGGCGGCACTAGGCCTTGGTCCAAAATATGCAGAAATATGGACATATATGAGACACTTTCTAAGGGAAAAAATAATTATTCAAAACATTTTTTTCAGCTATTATGCACTAAATTAAATGTACTTATGGATATTATAATTACTTTCTACACAATCTGCTAGGAAATAAAACCCAAAATTCTACACACTGCAGCTTTAAAGCTAGGTTTATTTTAACTGTGATAGACAGAATATGGAAAAGAAAA
>CM049416.1:24770000-24780000 GCA_026929865.2 Hyperoplus lanceolatus
CTCTCCCTCTCTCTCTCTTCTCTCCCTCTCTCTCTCTCCCTCTCTCTCTCTCCCTCTCTCTCTCTCCCTCTCTCTCCCTCTCTCCCCCTCCCCCCCTCCCCCTCCCTCTCTCTCTCTCTCTCTCTCCCCCCCCCCCCCCTCCCCCTCCCTCTCTCTCCCTCTCTCTCTCTCTCTCTCCCTCCCCCTCCCCCCCTCCCCCTCCCCTCTCTCTCCCTCTCTCCCTCTCTCTCCCCCCTCCCGCCCTCCCACCCTCCCCCCTCATCCCCCAGGTTGGTACTGGGGCAGCCTGACAGCTAACGAAGCTAAAGACATTCTGTCCGAGGCCTCAGAGGGGACGTTTCTGGTTCGGGACAGCTCCCAGAGAGATTACCTCTTCACCATCTCCGCCATGACGTCCGCCGGCCCCACCAACCTACGCATCGAGTTCAAACACGGGAAGTTCAAGCTGGATTCTGTCGTCCTCGTTAAGCCGAAGCTCAAGCAGTTTGACAGCGTGGTGCATCTCGTCGAACATTACGTCACACTTTCTAAAACAAGCGACATCAATAATAAAGCGAGCGGAGCAGCAGCAACAAACCCTACGAACTCTAGGACCTCAGCGGCCGCCTCCTCGTCGACGACATCGCGACCGCCGGCCAATGGCACGGTGCAACTGCTGCTAACCAAACCTGTGTACGTAGCTACGCCGACGTTAATGCACTTGTGTCGGATTGCGATAAATAAAACGACGAGGCAAGTCCAAGGATTGCCCCTGCCCAACAGACTGAAAGACTATCTGCTGGAGTACGCATACAATGTGTAAGAGGCGAAAGTGATGACGCATATTGGAGAATTTTTTATTTTATTTTTATTTTTTTTTTACATTTAATTATTGACAATTAGCAATCAGCTGACTGATGACAAGCCAATGACATCACACTAAGACAGGAAGTGATGTAACAGTCTGGTTGGAGCGCGGACGAATCAGATGCTCCGAATAAATGAATGAATGAATGAATACTGAAGACTATAGTGCAAGAATATTTGCAGTAAAAATAAAATAAACTGCAGTATGACAACCACAACAGCGCCACCTCTGGATACTACAGGCTACTGCAGACAAGTACATCAAGGAATACTGTATCAAAGGTGCGATTCTGTGATTCTGGAGAACGCTTGTTGACAAAAATCACTTTTTTTGTTGTTGAAATAAGTGAATATCTCCACATGATCCAGGAAAATAAATAAGTTAAAGTTCCTGGCCGAACATTAAATATGAGCCTCTGTTTTTAAAATGTCGTGTCTTCTTTTTCTCTGTGAATTTGTTTTTTATTTCTGATCCAATAAGTTGCACTTTTGGTTCATAAAAATGTTAATTTCTCTTCAGCTGTCGTTGACGCTGCCCTTATGACTTTCCTTTTTGTAAATCTAAAGAGAGTTTTTAACTTCAGATACAAATACACAAAATAATGTCTGTGTGTTGTTGTTGTTTTGTGGAGAATATTCAGCCAAATTTCATTTAAAATCAAAGGTTTTTATCAGCTTGTTTCTATGGAAGAGTATTAAATCTGGGGTGGAGGATTTGGGGAGAAAATGGCAGTTGGGATAGAGATTCGAATCCAAATACCTCAACCGCTCCACTTGTTCTCTTTGGTCCCTCCCCTATGGTCCCTCCCTGACACGCTCTACACCAACAAAGTCGTGCCAAAGTGAATGGACAGTCCCAACAGCCAATAAGAACAGAGAATCGCAGCCTCGCTCTGATTGGTCAAAGTGTCAGCTCATGTTAATTTTGACCAATCAGAAATCACATTCCCCAGCTTTAAGGCCACAAGAGAGAGAGAATTTCTTTTTATAAAAATGAATTATGCACTTCAAGAATAAAGTTTAAATGTTAAGAAAAAGACAAGAATAAAATATAGACATTAAAGTCTCTACGAGGAACTTTTTTAAATATTTCTGAAATAATAATTGTTCCTCTGATGATCATAAATTACATGTAACAGCAAACCAGACCATCAGTGCAAAGAATGCTATTTTTATATAGTTTTTCTTAATGCCTTTGTCATGGGTATACGCTCACCCAGGAACAACAGCTGGCGTGGTGAAAACACTACTGCTTTAGTCCAAAGGGGGGCGCCAGAATGAACACACACTGAAAGTTCCCCAGAGCTCCTTTTAAACTGGACATTTCCAGACTGTGGTAATGTTGTAAAGATATCGACAGATTAGAACTTCCAGGATCAATAACTCTTCAGTAAAACATTATTAAACCCCAAACGATGCATCTTTGCTTCGGTCATAAGACAGACAATTCTTAAAGGTTTTTCTTCCCTCAGTCTTCCCTTGGCCCAGCTGTCCTGTTAATCCTATCCCTACATTTTTACTGAAGTGATATCATATCTGTAAAATGTAGGGTGAGACAGTGAGACCATAAAACACTCTTTCTGCCTTTTCTCAGGCTAGGATGAACTGATTTCTAAAATATTTGCACATTCATACTCCATAGGATCTCAGAGTTCAACACACCTTCATATTCCCACCGGTGAAGTAGGGCTTTAAGTCAAAGTCAAAGTCAGCTTTATTGGTCAATTACAAAATATGTTTCAGACAGACTGAGAAATCGAAATGGTGTTTCTCTCCGACCCACGGTGCAGTAAGAACAAAATGATAAGATTAGGTCAAAAAAGAAAAGTAATATTTATAACAAATACATTCTAAATAGTGCAAAACAAAACAATATATATATATATATATATATATATATATATATATATATATATATATATATATATATATATATATATATATATATATATATATATATATATATATATAGTAAATAAATTGAAATGTGCATTTTTATGTGCAAATTTAAAGTGCATAATTCAAAAAAATTAAAATAAATTCTCTCGTTTTTTTGGGCCAAATTCTCTTCCATATTTCTGTGTGACTCTGACATGTGGTCATCAAAGCAGAAGCATCATTTTAAGGTGGTATTTTATCACAGAGTTTTTAAGGCGGTATTATGGGTTTCCCTCAGCTACATGTGGCTACAGGTCAACGTGACCTTTTTACATCTGATCGTTTGTTTTTACTTCTGTTAATCATCGAAGGGAAAGCGATAGAGTGCATCTTCTGTCTCTTTCAATGAATCAATACTATAGAAGCCCAGGTTCCACCATTAGAAAGATAAGATTTACATTTTGATTTTTAGTCTAGTATGCAAGAAGACATGTTATGGAAGATAAATAGACAATCCCTGCGTTCCAAAACCCATACTTCCCTACTATTTAGTATGTCAGCAAAAGATTTAGGATGTCCCTATACATGCACGTCAACTGTAGTATGCTGAAAATACATAGATGTCACACTAACTCCAATAGCATTTTGCAGTATTCGTCTTTATTCTTGACATTTCTCAACAAAATGAAAAAAATCATCCTTTTTTTCTCTCCTGTCTGCGGCCCTAAAACTCTTCTGTACTTTAGTATGTAGTGTAGTAAAAAGACTAAAACTCTTCTGTACTTTAGTATGTAGTGTAGTAAAAAGACTAAAACTCTTCTGTACTTTAGTATGGAGTGCAGTAAAAAGACTAAAACTCTTCTGTACTTTAGTATGTAGTGTAGTAAAAAGACTAAAACTCTTCTGTACTTTAGTATGTAGTGTAGTAAAAAGACTAAAACTCTTCTGTACTTTAGTATGTAGTGTAGTAAAAAGACTAAAACTCTTCTGTACTTTAGTATGTAGTGCAGTAAAAAGACTAAAACTCTTCTGTACTTTAGTATGTAGTGCAGTGAAAAGACTAAAACTCTTCTGTACTTTAGTATGTAGTGCAGTAAAAAGACTAAAACTCTTCTGTACTTTAGTATGTAGTGTAGTAAAAAGACTAAAACTCTTCTGTACTTTAGTATGTAGTGTAGTAAAAAGACTAAAACTCTTCTGTACTTTAGTATGTAGTGTAGTAAAAAGAAAAAGTATGTGATTTGGAACGCAGGGCATGTTTCTTCCTGCACAGGTAAACATTGTGGCGTAGTGAGTTGGCTTTTTATCTCATAATAATTATGACTTACCGTGGGGGATATTTTTTAATATCAAGGGCCAACATTTTCATCTTATTTTTTTGCTTTTACTGGTGCTAACAGGCTTCCATACAATCTCTATTAAAGCTGGGGTGGAGGATTTGGGGAGGAAATGGCAGTTGGGATAGAGATTCGAATCCAAATACCTCAACCGCTCCACTTGTTCTCTTTGGTCCCTCCCCTATGGTCCCTCCCTGACACGCTCTACACCAACAAAGTCGTGCCAAAGTGAATGGACAGTCCCAACAGCCAATAAGAACAGAGAATCGGAGCCGCCTCGCTCTGATTGGTCAAAGTGTACAGCTCATGTTAACTTTGACCAATCAGAAATCACATACCCCAGCTTTAACCCAACTGCGCAGATCTCTGTACATATCGCTGCTTTCGACCAGTTTGATTTTTAACTGAATATTTATTGATTTTTTCTGAAATATTTTTGTGTATTTTTGTAACTTTGCTGCTCAGACTGAAGCATGGCGTCTGTCTGCAGTGTCTGTGATAATAATAAAGTTTTTTATGGTGCTACAGTTTTTTTTTCTTTATTTTAGATTCCACCTGGCAGGTTAATATGGGTCTAACAGGTTTTAACTTATAGATATCATCAAAATAAAGTTGAGATAGTGTCCGTTAAAGATGGTTGGGAGAAATATACAGACGCAAACAGACAAGGTTTAGTCAAATAAACACTTAAAGAGGACCTATGATGCTTTTTGACTTTTATGACCTATAAACGTTGTTATGATGATTCATAGTCATGCTTAACCATACTAAATTATCAAATAATGACTTACATGCATTTCGACGTATTCCCTGCTGACCATCTGGGGTGTCTGTGCAGAGCACTAAACACTATTCTAGCCAGTCGAGAAGTCACGGTCTACCCTTTCATAATTTGTGACGTCGCATAAAACTTTGTGAAGTCACCACGCGGATGTTTCCATGTATGGTAATGCTGCCACTTCCCTGTTTGCGTCTGCCTCGCGCCCTTATAGTTCCATGCTCGCGCTTCCCGCCACTGAAAGTGTTCCGGAAGGAAGGTAACCAATCACAACGGAGTGGGGTTTGCAGGAGGAGGGGGGGGGGAGCGGAGATTGCCGAAGCACAGGCGGAGGGAGCGGAGATGGCCGAAGCACACACACTCAAGTGTTGACAGGACGTGCTGGATCGCCAAAATAAGAGAAAGAGCTTCCCGAAAATCTACATAGTTTTTTGTGATGTGATTGGTGTCAGGTTGCTCTATAGCAGTGTAAAACAAGAAATTAAGACCAGAAAAGTAGTATAATAGGTCCTCTTTAAATGTACATTTTTGGACCTTTTGATTTATACCAGTATGAAAGAAGACATGTTATGGGAGAGAGGGAGAGAGAGAGAGAGAGAGGGAGAGAGAGATAGAGTATGAAAGAAGACATGTTATGGAAGAGAGGGAGAGAGAGGGAGAGTATGAAAGAAGACATGTTATGGAAGAGAGGGAGAGAGAGATAGAGTATGAAAGAAGACATGTTATGGAAGATAAATAGTCAATTATTTATTTTACTTTTATTTATCATGGAGAGATCATTTGAGGGGCGACCCTCATTTCCTAATAACGTTGAGTCAAACACATGCAAAAACGACAATAGATACTCAATATATACAATGCAAATACATCAAATACACAACAACCGATAAGAAACACAAAACATTGAAACATTTAGACAGCTGTACAATGGATGCAGATTTTTCGAACCCGAAGGTAAAAGTTTTTTTCAAATCTTCGTAAAGTTCTAAAATAATTTACAATACAAAACATTTCTTAAATTGCCGATATTTAACATATTGCAATTGTTTTCAATATTAACACCAGCATATATGTGTTCCTTAACAACATAGTGATTTAATTCAGCTTCTATCATAAAAAAAAACATGTCAAAGGAAAGGGTGCAGTTACACTTTAAATGGGTGAAAGTAGCCTAGAATATAGCCTAATTAAAACAGTTACAGGTAGAGTTTGGCAGATTTAAGATAATATGTTTAAACGTGTTAAAGGATATTAAGGTAGGCTATTTATTTTAATTAGTTGCTGTGAGCTGTATAATGTTTTACCTGCAGTACTGAGCAGTGTGATGTTGCGCTTGCTGCATGTTGACTTTCACCAGAGTGTTTGTATTCCAAAGCAAACATTGTGAAACCGTTTATTTTGTCATGTGAACCAAGGACAGGACAGAAATCCTTGTGACACACAAACACAGAAATAAATAGGCTACATGTAGTGGGCTAGCCTAAATAAACAGCCCAGTAGTAGCTTCATGTAAATAGCCTACCATTAAGACATGTTAAAGGCTAACTGAAGCTCCTGGGACTGAGGTTTGGACGTGGCTGGATGATGTAGTTACATTTAATTATATTTTTATTATGTTAAATCACAACAAACCATTCGGTCGTTTTTAAACACACTAGAAAACAAACACAAACGAACTCTATAAAAAAATATATTTTAAAATGAGCGTTTTTCTAAACAGATTGTGTTATGTATACGCCGAATTAAACAGGTTTATAATGATATTATGGTAAATATAATTATATTAAAAGTTCAACGTATGGATAATAAACTCAATATGAAGATTTGTAGACGCCAAGAAAACACATTGGAAAGTGTCTTAGCGAAACCAACGTCCGACCAACCGTCATTTAAAAACCCAACGTTTTTAAGATGTCTCCCTTGTATCTCAGTATTAACAATCGACAAAACATAAAATACGATCCTATCATAAAGCTTGGTTCCGTTGAGTGAATTCGGTTTATATGTGATCCATTAATAAACAGCTTTATCAATAGAAAAGTTAAATGTTTGCATTAGCTTACGCTGTTTGAGAGCTACTTCATAATAGGTACTCGGCACAAGGCGTTTTTCTAAACCAATGTAATTAAAAACTAGCGACACCTACTGTGTTACATGTATGCCGAATTAAACATTAGTTAACAATGATGTTCTTAATATAATTACATGAACAGTTAAACGTAATGTTAGTACAAAATATGAAGATATGTAGACGCAAGGAACTTAACCAATGTTTCAAGAAAACTTTGGTTCCGCTGGCATGTTTCGAGTCGGACACAATAACAGTGATCAAGCCACCAACGGCTGTCGGGCGGCGAGACTTCCCGATCATAAATCAGATTAATTTGTTATGAATTATTACAGGTAAAGAGCGTGATTAATAGAGGTTTTAAAGGGTGATTTTATAAAGAAATGGACCCGGCCCACAAAGCGCTACTGCGGACTCACAGGTTAGAACTGTCCGATCAGCTGATGGTTAGCGACACTATCGTTCCGTTTCTGTTTCAAGAAGAAATTTTAACGGCGGGCAATGTGGAAGATATCGAGGCTCAGGTACACCGGTGTAATAAACTAAATGCATTTACTCCTGTACTGTATTTAAAGCTGCAGTGTGTAACTGCGTGTGTGTGTCAGAGAAGTGAAACATTTTCTAAGGTATATTCTCATAACTGAATAAACAAACTTTCCTCACAGTAAAATGTGATCCCTGGAACACTGTTTGAAGTTAGAAAGCTTCCTGAAAAGTTACTGTTTCACTGTTGTTGTTTACAGCAGCAGTGCCCACAGTTTGGTTTACAAACATATTCTAGTCTGACGTTTGGTTCCAGGTTCCTCAGAATAATTTGATTTATGATGATAGAATTATTCAATACTAAGAATTACATGTAGAGAAAATATGTTTAGTAAACTAACTGCAGGCTCTGTGGATGTAAACAAATCACCCTCCTCTGAAACTACACAGTGAAACAGATCATTTTGTACTTTTGTACTCCAGTGGTAGGCCTATTGTACTCCAGTGGTAGGCCTATTGTAATAAGTGACTTGTAGCGCAGTGATTTTTCTAGTAAGGGATGACATTCATTTAAATTTTTATTTATTTATTCTTGAAAGATCAATTGATGTACTCTTACTTGAGGATATAGACAGACAGACAGACAGATAAATAGATAGATAGATAGATAGATAGATAGATAGATAGATAGATAGATAGACGGATAGATAGATAGATAGATAGATAGATAGATAGATAGATAGATAGATAGACGGACGGACGGACGGACGGACGGATAGATAGATAGATAGATACACACACACAGACTTTATTATCTCTTACTAAACCATGGTTTTCTGCCCAGGCTACAGAGAAGAGGAAAGCCCTGAGGCTGTTGGACGTGCTCCCTCACCGCGGCCCCAAAGCCTTCCACTGCTTCATACAGTCTCTGGACGACTTCAGCTGGGTCAGAGACACACTGACACACCAGCTACATGCTAACACACACACACCTGGGCCGCATGCTAACACACACTCACCTGGGCCGCATGCTAACACACACTCACCTGGGACCAGTACTACAGGTAAGAACAACATCATATCATTAAGTTAAGAGCACACACACACACACACACACACACACACACACACACACACACACACACACACACACACACACACACACACACACACACACACACACACACACACACACACACACATTAGAACTTAAAAAACACACTTATAGATAGTAGTTAGATTCAAGATTCAAGCCCTGTGTTCCAATCCCCATACTTCCCTACTATTTAGTATGCCAGAAAAAGATTTAGGATGTCCCAATACATGCAGGTCAATTGTAGTATGCTAAAAAATACATAAATGCCCCACTAACTCCAATAGCATTTTGAAGTATTCGTCTTTATTCTTGACATTTCTCAACAAAATGAAAAACAAATCTTCCTTATCTGATTTTTTTCCTCTCCTGTCTGTGGCCCTAAAACTCTTCTGTACTTTAGTATGTAGTGTAGTAAAAAGACTAAAACTCTTCTGTACTTTAGTATGTAGTGTAGTAAAAAGACTAAAACTCTTCTGTACTTTAGTATGTAGTGTGAGTAAAAAGACTAAAACTCTTCTGTACTTTAGTATGTAGTGTAGGAAAAAAGACTAAAACTCTTCTGTACTTTAGTATGTAGTGTAGTAAAAAGTAAAACTCTTCTGTACTTTAGTATGTAGTGTAGTAAAAAGACTAAAACTCTTCTGTACTTTAGTATGTAGTGTAGTAAAAAGACTAAAACTCTTCTGTACTTTAGTATGTAGTGTAGTAAAAAGACTAAAACTCTTCTGTACTTTAGTATGTAGTGTAGTAAAAAGACTAAAACTCTTCTGTACTTTAGTATGTAGTGTAGTAAAAAGACTAAAACTCTTCTGTACTTTAGTATGTAGTGTAGTAAAAAGACTAAAACTCTTCTGTACTTTAGTATGTAGTGTAGTAAAAAGACTAAAACTCTTCTGTGCTTTAGTATGTAGTGTAGTAAAAAGACTAAAACTCTTCTGTACTTTAGTATGTAGTGTAGTAAAAAGACTAAAACTCTTCTGTACTTTAGTATGTAGTGTAGTAAAAAGAAAGAGTATGTGATTTGGAACGCAGGGATACTGTTAGATTCAACATTCAACATCTGTCATATTCACATTATACCCAGGGGACAAAACTACCTTTTTTTTTGGAAAACAGGCATGAACTGATAGACAGACAGACAGACAGACAGACAGACAGACAGACAGACAGACAGACAGACAGACAGACAGACAGACAGACAGTTAGATAGATAGATAGATAGATAGATAGATAGATAGATAGATAGATAGATAGATAGATAGATAGATAGATAGATAGATAGATAGATAGATAGATAGATAGATAGATAGATAGATCTAGATATCTTTTTGGCTGACCACAATATATTAACATTTTTAAAGCACATAGCATATGAACATTAATCCCTTATACACTAAATTATTGAATTATTCTAAACACAACGGGAATCAAATCAGTCCTTTAAAGGTGCAGTGTGTAATATGACATCATCAAGAAAGTTCTACAAAGTTCTAGAATACAACGCTCCCTGGGTA
>CM049416.1:24782500-24790000 GCA_026929865.2 Hyperoplus lanceolatus
TCTACGAGGAACTTTTAAATATTTCTGAAACAGTCTCATTTCTCCTCTGATGATCATAAATTACATGTAACAGCAAACCAGACCATCAGTGCAAAGAATGCTATTTTTATATAGTTTTTCTTAATGCCTTTGTCATGGGTATGCGCTCACCCAGGAACAACAGCTGGCGTGGTAAAAACACTACTGCTTCAGTCCAAAGGGGGGCGCTAGAATGAACACACACTGAAAGTTCCTCGGAGCAGCTTTAAGCAAAAAATATTAAAGTCCAAAGTTTAAGAGATATTTTTGAATTTTGAGATAAAACTTATTTTTTTTAGATCCAATACAATTTTGAGATTTTACACACACACACACACACACACACACACACACACACACACACACACACACACACACACACACACACACACACACACACACACACACACACACACACACACACACACACACACACACACACACACTATAACTCTTTTTAACTAATATTCTATTGTAATGCACAATGTACAGTAACTTAACTTTTACTTTTCAACCATGTCCATTTTTTCTAATTTCTTCCCCCACAGTCGAGCATCGATTCCCGGCCTCGCTCCTGACTAAAGTCCCCTCCGACCGCGATCTCTCTCGCCTGGCTTCGCGGCTCGGAGCGGAGTGGGAGAGCGTGTTAGTTGATCTGGGTGTGTGTGCGGAGAGTGTGTATCGGTGTAAGGCCGATCACACACACAGCACACACACAGCCGCTCTCTCAGGACTGGTTCAGTGGAGACAGAGAAACGGGAAGAAGGCCACCGTTCAAAAACTCATGGACAGTTTACAGAACGTCGGGATTCATACTAGTGTCATGGAGGAGGTGATGACAAGATGATAAGACTTGGGTGGGTGTGTGTGTGTGTGTGTGTGTGTGTGTGTGTGTGTGTGTGTGTGTGTGTGTGGGGGGGGGTGGGAGTGTATTTGTGTGCATAAAACACAATGCAATCCCCATACTTCCCTACTATTTAGTACGCCAGAAAAAGATTTAGGACGTCCCAATACATGCAGGTCAACTGTAGTATGCTGAAAATACATAAAACTAACTCCCAATTGCATTTTGGAGTATTCGTCTTTATTCTTGACATTTCTCGAAATAATGACAAATAAATCTTTATCCTTATCTGATTTTTTTCTCTCTCCTGTCTGTGGCCCTAAAACTCTTCTGTACTTTAGTATGTGGTGTAGTAAAAAGACTAAAACTCTTCTGTACTTTAGTATGTAGCGTAGTAAAAAGACTAAAACCCTTCTGTACTTTAGTATGTAGCGTAGTAAAAAGACTAAAACTCTTCTGTACTTTAGTATGTAGCGTAGTAAAAAGACTAAAACCCTTCTGTACTTTAGTATGTAGTGTAGTAAAAAGACTAAAACTCTTCTGTACTTTAGTATGTAGTGTAGTAAAAAGACTAAAACTCTTCTGTACTTTAGTATGTAGCGTAGTAAAAAGACTAAAACCCTTCTGTACTTTAGTATGTAGCGTAGTAAAAAGACTAAAACTCTTCTGTACTTTAGTATGTAGTGTAGTAAAAAGACTAAAACTCTTCTGTACTTTAGTATGTAGAGTAGTAAAGAGAAAGAGTATGTGATTTGGAACACAGGGATAGTATATACTCGGGCATGGCCGCTCTCAGCCTCCGTAGTTTGAATGTGGACAGTTTGTTCCAAGTTTTCTGAGAACTTTTTCACACATTTTTCCTGGAAACAGATTTGGTTTCAAGAACCGACAACACACACACACACACACACACACACACACACACACACACACACACACACACACACACACACACACACACACACACACACACACACACACACACACACACACACACACACACACACACACACACACACTATAACTCTTTTTAACTAATATTCTATTGTAATGCACAATGTACAGTAACTTAAAGTGCGTATTGGAAGTTAGATGCTGCAGTGAAGAATCATATAGGACAAACATTCTAGTATACTATTTTAATATTTGGTTTTATAAATCTACATTAGAAGTGGCCTCTGGAGCCGTTTTTGTGATAGAATGTTACTACCGCACCTCAAAAAGAGTTTTCGAATGTGACGTAGCAAGGGGTCTACGAACATTCTAATCCATAGACTAGCTTGGTGCGAAACAATGGTAATAGGAGGGAGATTGAGTTATGGTGAGAGGAAAATCAGTGGAGTTTCGGTCTGGAGAGTGACTGGCATTAGCTAGAGTTAATGTTAGCTTATGACAGAATGCTGTCCATATTTCAACACTTAACAGTCAATCACTTTACAAGTATAAGGTTATGAAGCTGCATGACGTAACTCCACATTACCTCTTGCATCGCTACTGGAGCGAGCGAGCGAGAGACGGAGAGAGAGAGAGCAAGCGAGCGAGCTAAAACAGAAATTACGACATTTACCTCATACACCTTTTGTTTGATAGGTGCCTGTTTGGGAAAGCCAATGAGCTCAGCTGAGCATAGCATGTGCTGCAGGGACGTGGATACCTTCTGGGCTCTGGTGGAGACGCTAAACCCCAGACCAGACATAACATACTTGACTCAGTATCCAGGTTTACTTTTGAGCCCCTTAGTGCTCCAGATAGCATACCTGAGCTTCAGACAGGAGCATGGCCCTCTGCAGGCCAGCAGACACGAGTAGGCTATGTCAATCAGTATAACCCATAACAGAAACTACTTTCGCCAATTAATTATTCCACACCTTGCAGCTAATGTGTCCACAGGAATTGTCCGATTTTTTTCTACAATTAGAATATAAGCCTGAGGGCCAAAGTAAAGTAAATGAAGTACATCTTGATGCAGAGTATTGATAAATCCAACCAATTTAACATTTAGAAGAGTCTTCTCAATATTAAGTTGGTTGGATTAATCAATTTAAACTTGTGGAGAAGTACTTTAGTAGACCAACATGTGTATGATTGAAAATCAATATTTCTAGATGCAGAACAGCAGAAAGGATACATTACAATTGAATTGGTATACTTCTGTTTTTCCATTTCACATTTTCCATGTGATCACTACTTGTAAATGATCTATAGATGATCAGGCTTAACAGTGGATATTGTGTGCCTATCCCCAGGCACTTCTGCTATACAGCTTACCTTATATTGTGTCCAGAAGAACCAGGTATATACAAAGCTTCATATTAATCATTTCATTGATAAATTAATCACAACCACAAAGTGTAACACCATGTAACATTTTATGCAGTTTAAAACGTATATATTTTGAACACATGCTTTATAAATTATAAGGGTCTTCATGCTGCAAAAGCAAGACTAATAAATGTCATGTACCTATACAAATGTTTAATGTATTTTATATTTATGAATTACAGTTATTACATCAAAGCACGATAAGTAAACATGTAAAGAGCTTACCAATAAATCACAAATGTATACAGCTTTTTTAAATATACGTTTGGTTTAATGTATATATGGTCAAAATGGAAAATTAACCAATTTAAAATGAGAATGCATTCATAATAGCATACCTCCCCGTATAGCTGTTTAATCCTCATATTTTATTAAGAGAAAATGTTAAATTTTGTATCTGGCTCTAGATAAAACTACCCCCAATCCTCAGGTGTTTCCAGAACAAGACTTTATTACAAAACACAAAACTAAACAAGTAACCATATCCTTGGTCTGTGGCTCAATTCTTTACCAAATTTAGTCAAAATCTATCTTAGCTTTTTGAGATGTCTAACAAACAAACATGACCGAGTATGTCACCTATTTGACTGTAATCAACAAGATTATGAACTGAGTACTGATCTGACTTTGTCTAGACTTATAATAATCACTATCTGAAAACGGGAAACCAAATTGTGTGCTTGAGTTGTGTGAAGCTGTGACTGCCAGGCGAGTCCCAGGCTGCTCCATCTTCAGAGATCTTCTCACAGGTTCTGGAAAGGCAGCAGGTGCACGGTGCAGTGAAGAACCAGCTCTGCTCTCTCCTAGAGTCTTTAGTTATGTGGATTCTGTCCCTCTCAGAGTCCCCCAGGGCCAAGGTGCTAGGGGACGGACATCATGATGTAAGAATCCGTTTAGTGATATTATAGTATAAACAGGATGGGTAATATTTAGGGACTGACTGAAGCTGCTCACTGTAGCTGCGATGGCTTGACAGGGTGGCAGTGTCACATTATAGCAGCTTCCTCTCATCTGCCCTAATGTTTGAAATGCAGGACAGCCAAGTTGAGTCTGTGGAAAAGCAGATTGTGTAGATCAGAGGTTGAACATATAAGTTATCCCAGACAAGTACATACAGCATGTAAACATTTTAAACCCTAATTTACTGTGTGAAGTGCTGAGACAACGCTGCCATAATGTGGAAGAAAATGAACATTAGCTAATAAAATGCCAGAGTATGAAAATACAATACATGTAGGTTTAGGTTGATTCAGATCACAAAGTTAAACACGAATGCAGTATTATAACAGCCATGTATTTAATTCTCTTCATGGGGGTTATCCTCTTGTTAGTCATTTGAAAATGCTTTGTTGATGTTTTTTCGGGCTCAACGAGCAGATATAAATGATTATTACATGATGGAGCTGCTGCACAATTTAACACATGTTTATAACATAGTTTTCTCATCTGCATCATGGGCAGCTTATCTACGGGTCTGTCTTCAGAAACATGTCAACATGTATGTTGCGTGCAGGGGGAATACGTGCTCACATTTATTTATTTGGATCTTGATTAGCCACTACCAAGGAAGCAAATGCTCTATAGGGTCAACACATGCTAACATTACATCCTGATGTAAAACTAGTATGATATGATGGTGCTAATGTCCCAGCAAAGTAGACATACAGCCACAGCGTGTCTGATTTTTATTTTAGCATCACGAGTAGCCTATATCAATATATTTTGCTGACTCAATGTCCCCGGCTAGCGCCAGTATTGTTTAAACTGATTAACGGAAGGAGTCATTGGTCAGCCTTCGTATTTGAGGTTAACAGTTAATTATAATCATGTAAAATATTGCATTATGCCTTATAAAATGGCCCATCTTACAAAAAAGGATGCCAAACAACATTAGCCGTTTTGACCTGTTAGCTAGTGGGTTATGCTGCCTTACAATAAATGACCACACGTTGCTTTTCATCATTGAAATTATTATGCTGACATGGGAGTTTAAAAACATACGCTAACAAGACTTACAGTTCATAGTTTCCGTGGGTTTAAATATTTGACGGCCCCGTGTCCTAGTAGGTCTGTGTCCGTGTCCGTGACCATCGGTCCAGCGTCGGCCGCAGCTCCGGACGATGAAGCAGCTCAGCTGTTTATTAAACCACCGCAGGCCCTGGTGTTGTTATCCTGAACTTTACCGTGTCACCCACACATAAGCCTCCTGTCTAAAATGATCGGGAAACCACCGTGTGTTTCGTGAGGGAGGCGGCGGCGCCAGAGATGTAGTTCCGTCTCTTCACGTCTAAACATACCAAGGCTCAAAGCTAGCTAGCTAGCGCCGCTTATTTTCTGTCACAGAAACCGTGGACTACATTTATTCTAAGGCTGGAGTACACTATACTTCTCCTTTACTGTAATGTAAAATACAATGCAATGTAAAACTACAGAGAAAATACGAGCACACTAAGTGACACATCTTCAATTCACTACGACCTACTACTGCCTGCACGTAGATGCATTCCCGTTCGGTCAGCGTCCCCTTGTTACGTAATATGACGCGTTTGACGTAGGGGGTTAAAAAAAGAACTTAGTAGGAGCTTAGCTCAAAACAGCCACTTTGATCTCGGAATAAACATTCTTATGTTTTGAAAAACAAAAAAAATCCTGCACATTATTTTTCAATGGGGATGTCCATAATAGATTATGTATACATCTAGGAATATTTTTAACTTCCAATACGCACTTTAACTTTTACTTTTCAACCATGTCCATTTTTTCTAATTTCTTCCCCCACAGACGAGCATCGATTCCCGGCCTCGCTCCTGACTAAAGTCCCCTCCGACCGCGATCTCTCTCGCCTGGCTTCGCGGCTCGGAGCGCAGTGGGAGAGCGTGTTAGTTGATCTGGGTGTGTGTGCGGAGAGTGTGTATCGGTGTAAGGCCGATCACACACACAGCACACACACAGCCGCTCTCTCAGGACTGGTTCAGTGGAGACAGAGAAACGGGAAGAAGGCCACCGTTCAAAAACACATGGACAGTTTACAGAACGTCGGGATTCATACTAGTGTCATGGAGGAGGTGATGACAAGATGATAAGACTTGGGTGTGTGTGTGTGTGTGTGTGTGTGTGTGTGTGTGTGTGTGTGTGTGTGTGGGGGGGGTGGGTGTGTATTTGTGTGCATAAAACACAATGCAATCCCCATACTTCCCTACTATTTAGTACGCCAGAAAAAGATTTAGGACGTCCCAATACATGCACGTCAACTGTAGTATGCTGAAAATACATAAAACTAACTCCCAATTGCATTTTGGAGTATTCGTCTTTATTCTTGACATTTCTCGAAATAATGACAAATAAATCTTCATCCTTATCTGATTTTTTTCTCTCTCCTGTCTGTGGCCCTAAAACTCTTCTGTACTTTAGTATGTAGCGTAGTAAAAAGACTAAAACTCTTCTGTACTTTAGTATGCAGTGTAGTAAAAAGACTAAAACTCTTCTGTACTTTAGTATGCAGTGTAGTAAAAAGACTAAAACTCTTCTGTACTTTAGTATGTAGCGTAGTAAAAAGACTAAAACCCTTCTGTACTTTAGTATGTAGTGTAGTAAAAAGACTAAAACTCTTCTGTACTTTAGTATGTAGTGTAGTAAAAAGACTAAAACTCTTCTGTACTTTAGTATGTAGTGTAGTAAAAAGACTAAAACTCTTCTGTACTTTAGTATGCAGTGTAGTAAAAAGACTAAAACTCTTCTGTACTTTAGTATGTAGTGTAGTAAAAAGACTAAAACCCTTCTGTACTTTAGTATGTAGTGTAGTAAAAAGACTAAAACTCTTCTGTACTTTAGTATGTAGTGTAGTAAAAAGACTAAAACTCTTCTGTACTTTAGTATGTAGTGTAGTAAAAAGACTAAAACTCTTCTGTACTTTAGTATGTAGTGTAGTAAAAAGACTAAAACTCTTCTGTACTTTAGTATGTAGTGTAGTAAAAAGAAAGAGTATGTGATTTGGAACACAGGGATAGTATATACTCGGGCATGGCCGCTCTCAGCCTCCGTAGTTTGAATGTGGACAGTTTGTTCCAGGTTTTCTGAGAACTTTTTCACACATTTTTCCTGGAAACAGATTTGGTTTCAAGAACCGACAACACACACACACACACACACACACACACACACACACACACACACACACACACACACACACACACACACACACACACACACACACACACACACACACACACACACACACACTCACTCAGACACACACCCTCACACACACACACACACACACACACACACACACACACACACACTCAGACACACACACA
>CM049416.1:24822500-24827500 GCA_026929865.2 Hyperoplus lanceolatus
CATGGGCCCTTAGCTCAGTTGGTAGGGCGTCCCCCCCCATGGGCCCTTAGCTCAGTTGGTAGGGCGTCCCCCATGGGCCCTTAGCTCAGTTGGTAGGGCGTCCCCCCATGGGCCCTTAGCTCAGTTGGTAGGGCGTCCCCCCATGGGCCCTTAGCTCAGTTGGTAGGGCGTCCCCCCATGGGCCCTTAGCTCAGTTGGTAGGGCGTCCCCCCATGGGCCCTTAGCTCAGTTGGTAGGGCGTCCCCCCATGGGCCCTTAGCTCAGTTGGTAGGGCGTCCCCCCATGGGCCCTTAGCTCAGTTGGTAGGGCGTCCCCCCATGGGCCCTTAGCTCAGTTGGTAGGGCGTCCCACCCATGGGCCCTTAGCTCAGTTGGTAGAGCGTCCCCCCATGGGCCCTTAGCTCAGTTGGTAGGGCGTCCCCCCATGGGCCCTTAGCTCAGTTGGTAGGGGTCCCCCCATGGGCCCTTAGCTCAGTTGGTAGGGCGTCCCCCCCTTAGCTCAGTTGGTAGTGCGTCCCCCCATGCGCCCTTAGCTCAGTTGGTAGGGCGTCCCCACATGGGCCCTTAGCTCAATTGGTAGGGCGCCCCCCCCCCCATGGGCCCTTAGCTCAGTTGGTAGGGCGCTCCCCCCATGGGCCCTTAGCTCAGTTGGTAGGGCGTCCCCCCCCCATGGGCCCTTAGCTCAGTTGGTAGGGCGTCCCCCCCATGGGCCCTTAGCTCAGTTGGTAGGGCGTCCCCCACATGGGCCCTTAGCTCAGTTGGTAGGGCGCACCCCACATGGGCCCTTAGCTCAGTTGGTAGTGCGCACTCCCCCCATGGGCCCTTAGCTCAGTTGGTAGGGCGTCCTCCCCCCCCTTAGCTCAGTTGGTAGGGCGTCCCCCCCCATGGGCCTCGGCCAGCAGCGGACCCGGAACTCTGTCTCTACACTATCAATATAATAAACATGAAATTTTCAAGGACAAGAACAATTCTACATTTTAAACAATGCACCTGATGACATTCCAAAAACATGGATTCCTTCATAAGACTTGCCTGCTCAATGTACAAAATGTAATATTTGGTGTGAATGCTGAAAGCATTCACAGCATTGATATTCTGCGTATTTATTATTCCGTATTATTATTCCGCCATATTCATGCACGTCCATATCTTCAACATGCTTCATTCCACAAACTATATTCAACCATCCTCATATTCAGCCCATTTTTCACATTATTGCTTTCATTCAAAAATTTCAAAAAAATTTATAACTTTTAATTAATAAGCAATTAAACAAAAATTATTTAACATTGAAGCGGGTGGGAGCAGCATTCCAAACCGCTAAAACTTCCTCTGCTTTGAAACCTATCTCCTCCCGCATTTTTTCAGCTAGAGACTCCATTCAAACGTTAAACAATTCACATTAATTACAGCTATTAAACACTTATTCAACTTTTTAAAATCTTCAACTGTCTTTGAACAAACGCAGTTTTAGTTTTAAGCTTTTTTCAACCTCTTTCTAAATTTATAATGGGATCCGGATGGGACGGAATGTTCAGAGGCAGAGTGGGGAAACCAACTGTTACAGTGTAGAACTGGTGTAAAAATACACCAAAACCTTCCACTTAACTGCCTCTCACTCCCACAAATTAAACCCTACGTGGATAATTTTTACATCAAAATGTAGGACATATTCTGCCAGTCGCATAGATGTGACTACTGAAGCAATCGGACCTACACAATGGGAGGTCTGGGCTTCCAAGCTAAATGGTGTCCAACCAACTGCCGCCTTGATAACTGAGACATGACATTTCTGGAGAAAGGCATACTGTACCACACCTTTAAAATGCTCTGGTTCTCATATTCTTCACATTACAGACATAATCTTCACACTGTGTCTTCATCAGATTCTTCTCGTTCTAACAATAAAATAATTTTGTCAGTTAGACTCACGGTCCGTCAGTTAGAGGCAGCGGTTTGAGGTGACGTCTTGGATGAAATGACCTCTCTGAGGCCTCTAAAAGGTGGGATTTCTGCCTGATCACAGACCCTCAATAAGACATACACTCACCTTGGTGACTCACTCTGCCCATTAAAGGGCAATTTCACTGTTTTTTCTTGATTATTTTTTTTCTTTTTTCCGCTTTATTAGACAGTTCGGAGAGGCAAAGTTGAAATGGGGCAAACACTCTGCTCTTTGAAGGCCTATTTCACACATCATTTTCTTTTCATGTCTTTCAATTATAATTTCATCAAGACATTTTTAAATATTCAACATCATTCCTATAAGAGTTAAACAAGTGCTGCCCTTCCTCATCTGGCCACTTGAAGAATGACTTCTGAAAAAGAGAGTTTCCTTTCCACTAACCACCATACACAGATACGCATTGTGTCATCCACAGTAGCTACACTGTGCACAAGACTTTCAGACAATCACAGATTCAAACCAGAACTAGTATTTCATGCCCAGCCGTCTCGGTAGGGGATCCCTCTTAGACTTGGCCTACCTAAAGGTTTCTTCAATTATTTTTTTTCCCTTATAAGGGTTTTTAAGAAGTTTTTCCTGACATGCTTTGAGGGTGTAAGGCTGATGAAGAAAGCAACACTGTAAATATTATATCTGCAGATTTTTATTTTTTCCTTTTTCTATGCGGTTAACATTTGTGATGTACCAATAACACTTTAATAAATTGTGAATTAGCTGAAATATTCTAACAGACTATATCTGATTTAACTTGAAGGTGGGCATTATTCAACGTCTCAGTACAATTCATATTAATTTAACCATTTTCAAATTCTTAATTTTGAAGTTGTTTTATAACAGTTTTCCCTCCTCCACGGGGAGCCAAAAAACCTAATGCTATAATCATCCATAATTTAAGCATAATTAAGTGTGACATCCAGCAGATGGAGATTTCTCTCAGTTTCTGTGGGTCACTTGTAGAATGAATGTTAAC
This sequence comes from Hyperoplus lanceolatus, assembly GCA_026929865.2. Lineage (NCBI taxonomy): Eukaryota > Metazoa > Chordata > Actinopteri > Uranoscopiformes > Ammodytidae > Hyperoplus > Hyperoplus lanceolatus. Next base: position 24,825,436 of record CM049416.1, read on the forward strand.
AATGGGCTTATTATTTAAAAATGTTCAGTCTTGTTGACGTATCCATTATATAATCAGCAGCTGAGCATGAATTGAGCAACAGAAGAGATGTAATCAAAGAAAAACATTAGAGATTTTTCAATCTAACTTTGGTACTACAGTTTTGCCCCTAAACATTCTGTTTAGAGACTAAATACAACTGCCCTCTGTTTGAACAGAGGGGGGTCTGCTCTGATTGGCCAGGTTCCCTCAAAGTAACCGGATAGTATCAGGCACCGCCCTCTGGCCTCCCGTTACACCGAGTGGACTACAGGGACAGGGACAGGCCGTGTAGCAGCATGACCATTGACCATACATGGAAAATTTGCTTGGTTCAACTTCACGCAATCCAGGAAATTTGGCACTAAGGGTCTAAAATGCATGTACGTCATTATCAGACACTTGGGTATCATTTAGCATCACTATATAACATCATATAATATATAACAACATATATGCATCTGGCTTTCCTACACAATATTCAAAAGAAGATCTGCATCGATGGAGGCTCCAGCCCTACTTTTGACAGGTGTCTGACATAGTTATTGGTATGCATATGCATAGAGGGTAGCCTACAATGTAACATATATTCGAACAAACATGTTGTTTTACACTTGTTGATTTGATTATGCCATCTTCTCTATCTTAAGAGGCCAATAAGATTATCATCAATATCCTTTCTGAAATGTTTTGTGTACAGGTTTATCATAAAATAACTGGGACTTGAAGGTAAAGTGATAGGTATTATCAAATTTGAATATTGCGGTTTAAAATAATAATGTGGTGAAATTTTATTTTATGGTGAGAAATAAACACTGAACAAACTAGTGTCTCACTAGGTTTCTCCGTTTCCGTCTGACCAGGGCAAGTCTTTCAGTCTTACCTTTTAAAATATCACCTCCTCTCCTCCTTATAACACAAATCTGGTGGTGTACTGGAAAGTGCTTTGGATTGGGGTCTCAAAGGTCACAGGTACAAGATAAGTGTTTGCCATCAAATTTTATCCTGCTAAATGTGCATCTGACTTAGCCTGGAAATCCAGACCCTGATATCTTGATCGATAGAGGGTCTGGCCACGATCAATAGTAATTTCCAACTTAAGGGGCGGCTCCTACTCGTGCATTTCAAATGCCACTGCACGCAGTTGGATAGCACTACAACCAATCAGAGCGATGCACAAGGTGACGTAAGCCCCTTTCGTTTAGCAAACAGCTGTTAAACTGTTAAATTAAACGTTTGCCGTTGTCGGTCGGCAAAACAGAACATTCCACTTACTTGCTAATGAAAGATTTGAGTGCCGTCTTCCAAATCGTTAAGGGTCGAGGCCAAAGCAGTCTCAAACTCACACAACATATCCGCAGCCATCTTTGATGTTTACTATCACGGCTTCGACGGCGCATGCACGTCACTGTCGTCATCCGGTTACGTCCTCCCCGGAGTACCATATAAAGGGCTCTGGCACGCCCATATTAGATTGAAACCAATTGAAACCACCAGCCAGATTTCTGGTTTTCTTGATAAAGCTTCAACGGAGCGTGTCCAGACCAACACGCGCAGCAAATTTAATTTGCCAGCGCTGGGAATGCCAGGCGACGTCTGACTGGGAACATGAGTCATACTAACTGTGGGTGGAAGAGTGCATAGTCGATTAACCCTGAAATACAAAGGTCGGTGGTTCAAATCCCGGCTGGCGCTTAATTTTAGACTTACACAGATTTTCTTAAAAATGTGCACATATGTTGATTATGATTCACTAATGACCTCATAGGAGTTCAAAGGTCAAATTTAAAGGTCACTGTGACGTTGCCTTTTGTGACTGCAGTATTTTATGAACGCTTCCACGGTTTTTCTTCAAATTTTGCACAAATGTTGATTCTGACTCAAAGATGAACTGATAACATTTATCATAGTTTAAGGTCATAATTAATTCATAAGTTCATCTGAAAAGTCCATTCAAACTTCCAAATATTCCACATTTTTCAAACATTCTATTGTTCAACCATTCTGTTCATTCAGATATATTCATCCTTCGTTCTTCATCAACATT
>CM049416.1:24855000-24857500 GCA_026929865.2 Hyperoplus lanceolatus
TGTGTGTCTAAAGCGCGAGCAGCTAATTTCCCTCTGCGGTTCGTATCAGCTCGTTTGGTCTCGGCTTCCCTCGGACTTCCATCCAGTCCACTGCGGTAAACTATTGCTTCTCCTTGCGGGGAAACACTCACTCAAATCGGGCTTACTGCTGGTGCTTTTCCTCGGTCTTCCTCTGGAGCTTTCTGGAGCTTTTCTTCCAGGGACCGGTTATCTCGAGAATTCGGATCCGAGAAGGAGCATGCATAGAGCGGATCGGTGCCGTGTATGTGTCGGTGTGGGGCTCTGGAGCGCTGGATTCTCCTGATGGAAAAAAACGCTGCCTGCGGGACTTGTTGCGATTGAATCTGAATTGGAAATATAGACAAAATCAATCCATCTTACCAAAGGATATAAGGACACAAACTGGCGCTTTTTGGATGAGTTAAATTGTTTTCTTGGGCTATTTTCACAGATAGATAGTATTTTTATTGCCTGTTCAAAAATACTTGAAATTATTCTTGTAGTAGCATTTCAAAGGGCATACATCGATTACAGTTGTCAGTCTTAAGAACAGTTTTAAAACAGATAGGCTTTCTATACAATTAAGAATACTGCGGTGAAGGCAAGGCAAGTTTATTTTTTATAGCACAAGTCAGACACCAGGCGATTCGAAGTGCTGTACAGCGGCATACAAACACATCAAGATTAGACATAAGATTGAAATAGAATAGGCAGAGAAGCTTGACTGTGTGAATACATTGCACTCGTCCATCTAGGTTTAGTCTACATATGCTTTTGTTATGAATTGAGAAGTGAGTCCGCATTGAACTTTTTTTTTTTTTCTTTTTTATGCATTGGTGTCGTGTGTCAAACCCTCCGTTTTAATGTGGATATAGTAGTTTAGTTTATAAGTTTTAGCTGTCAAGGAACATGTACAAAAAATATCATTCATCTCATGGAGAAAACACGCTTTGCACCAGATTGTAGCAGCTTGCAAATCAACACGGAATACGACACACAGGCTACAATAGGCTAGAAAAAACATATATAATTTCACAACACACACACGCTACACATTGAACTAACCAATTGCTTTTTTTAGGATTAAAATCATTGAATAAATACATAAAAATCTGGAAATGACCAAAGCTAAACTAATGTGAGGCTTGATTGCCTATTTTACAATCCTTATAATTTCTTGATTTTGGCGGGAAAACAGGCTAAAATAATATGCAAATTTGTACTTATTTAGAATATATTGTTGGATTCTTGTGTAGCTCCGTAGTGATAACGCAGACTGACCTAATACAGATCCCCTATTAAGGACTATACACCGCCCCTAGTGGTAGGGATTGGTACATATTTTGCCGCAAATGTAATGGAGGTACATTTATGGCCATTTTAAACAATTAATTAATTTAATTTACTGGGGAAAGAATACAAGATATCGATATATTCACCGTTAACTTGATATAAAATGACTTGTTCCGCCACAGAAAGATGTTTATTAACCTTTATTATCAGTCAGATTTTTGGAAAAGTATATTGAGACACTCGACTTCTTTGACATCACATTTTGATCTGTGCTATTGTAGACCCGGTTTACAGAGGCTAGGGTTACAGAGTCTTTAAAGGGCCAGTTTAACCACATAGCACAATTCAGACACAAGCCAATAGTAAGGGGGAAAAATACCTACAAAATGAAGCCATAAGAACATTTTAAGATTGCATTCAAGAGATAATTTAACAGAGGGAAAACTGGCCGAAAAATTGTGAAAAAAAAAATCAAAGACATTGCATTTATAAGACATTTAAATAACAAGTGGAGTAGTTGCATATATTTTCGACCAGGTTTACAGAGGCTAGGTTTTAGGCTTTAAGGCAAGGCTTAAGACCATTTTGAGATCGCATACAAGAGCTCTTGAAACAGAGCGTGTAAACCTGCGGAGAAATTGTTTAAAATTGACCAGAAATCGCATTTTAAAAACATATCCACCAGCCGAGTCGCAAAGCGTATCGAGACACTCCACTTCTTTGACAACACATTGATTTGGAGCAGTTTTTGTTTTTTTTCTCCCTCAGACTTCAACCAAAACCTCCGTTATCTATTTGGTTGAATCTCCCAGAGGGAAGACTTGCAGACAAATTGAAATATATTATATAATATTGAAAAATATAAGAATAGTTGGTTTTTTTCAAACACAAAAAAAGGTTTAAAAGAGGATTCATCATATATTTCTTTGGACTATTTTGAACCACGTTTTGTTGTTTGAACTAATACCTCCATATTTCTTTGGGTGAACCTCCGTAACATTCACCATGGCGGCCGGCGTAGCAGCGTGGCTCCCGTTCGCGCGTGCCGCTGCTATCGGTTGGATGCCCGTGGCCGGCGCTCCGATGCCCATTCCCCCTTCACAGGAAAAACAGCCACGTCCCAAACCCGGCCTGATCATACTAAACGTCAGCGGGCACAAATTCCAAACATGGCGGGACACTTTGGAACGATACCCGGACACTTTGC
>CM049416.1:24862500-24870000 GCA_026929865.2 Hyperoplus lanceolatus
TTTGTTGCGTGTGATACAGAGAGAAATCTCCTGACAGATAAAGACTCGCCCTGCGTTCTGGATCTACTTTCTACTATTTACTTTGTAGAAAGAAAAACATTTAGATTTCTTCCATTTTTTTTAATCCCGGTAAAGGCTTTTTACTGGGAGTTTTTTCTCAGCCGAGCTAAGGGTGTAAGGGCAGAGGGATAGATAGATAGATAGATAGATAGATAGATAGATAGATAGATAGATAGATAGATAGATAGATAGATAGATAGATAGATAGGGGCAGAGGGTGTCATATTGTTTGGAATGTAAAGCCCACTGAGACAAATGTATTTGTGATTTTGGGCTATACAAATAAAACTGATTTGATTTTAGAAAACAGATTTAGGATGTCCTGATTCTTGTGGCCAGATTTAGGATGGTTAGAAGTACCCGGATGTCCTACTTCATGCGGCCAAGATTGTTAGTGTTCAAAACTGCATCCTATTTGGGCGATTCTGACCCACAATCCAGTGCACACGTGAAGTGACGTCACATCGACAAAGCCTATATTAAATATATATATTATATAATATATTTTAAATATATAAGAAAATAGTTTTTTGTTCTTGAAATACAATAGTAACACACACACACACACACACACACACACACACACACACACACACACACACACACACACACACACACACACACACACACACACACACACACACACACACACACACACACACCACTAGTTTAAACCAGCCAGATGATCAGAATCTAGTTTTGAATTTCACACCAAAGATTTTCTTTGTTCTTTCTGTGTGGTGATGACACGCTGTTAGTGCTGCTAATTAAATTAGCCCGTTAGCTGCTCACACACACACACACATGGAAACACACATACACACATGGAAACACACACAACACACACACACACACACACACACACACACACACATAGACACACACACGGACACATACAGACACACTGAGACACACACACACACACACACACACACACAGACATGGACATGGACACACACACGGACACATACAGACACACACACACACACACACACACACACACACACACACACACATGGACACACACTGAGACACACACACACACACACACACATGGACATGGACACACACATGGACATATACAGACAGGACATGGACACACACACACACACACACACACACTGTGATTATTCTAATGGGCTCAGTAATGGAGCCACCTCAGCTGAGAAAAGATCTTTGGTTTTCGTCTCAAATCGACGATTTAGTTTCATTTGGAAACGAGATTCTTAATGACACTACAGGCTATTAGTGTGTGTGTGTGTGTGTGTGTGTGTGTGTGTGTGTGTGTGTGTGTGTGTGTGTGTGTGTGTGTGTGTGTGTGTGTGTGTGTGTGTGTGTGTGTGTGTGTTCTTGTACTACTGTTTGCTTTGGGGACATGTTTCTGTTTACATGGTATAATGATGCTACTAGAGCAGAGAAGAAGAGCGCAGGATTTCACCACAATACTATGAACACAGGTCGCGTTCTGAATCGCATACTTTCTACTATATAGTTTGGTAGAAAAAAGATTTAGGATGTCCCGATTCTTGTGGCCAGATTTAGGATGATTAGAAGTACCTGGATGTCCTACTTCATGCGGCCAAGATTGTTAGTGTTGAAAACTGCATCCTATTTGGGCGATTCTGACCCACAATCCAGTGCGCACGTGAAGTGACGTCACATCGACGAAGCCTCCATATGAAAACAAACGGGGATGAGACGGATATAAGAGCAAAAGGCAAGATCAAGGAGCCATGTTATGATGAAATAAGAGAGTAAAGTATGTCCCAATAGTATGCCTACTGCATCCTAACTAGATTATTTTTATGGTTGGATGTAGTATGTAGAATAGACAAAAGAAAGAGGAGGAGATTCAGAACGCAACCAGAATATCAGAACTGACACTGAACTGAGAAGAATGTTATTTTCAATAGAAACAAATTTCTTTCAGCTGCAAACTGGGATAGCCCTGAGTCACTGGTTCAGTATCGGGGGAGAGCCCTGAGTCACTGGTTCAGTATCGGGGGAGAGCCCTGAGTCAAGAGCCACTGGTTCAGTATCGGGGGAGAGCCCTGAGTCACTGGTTCAGTATCGGGGGAGAGCCCTGAGTCACTGGTTCAGTATCGGGGGAGAGCCCTGAGTCACTGGTTCAGTATCGGGGGAGAGCCCTGAGCCACTGGTTCAGTATCGGGGGAGAGCCCTGAGCCACTGGTTCAGTATCGGGGGAGAGCCCTGAGCCACTGGTTCAGTATCGGGGGAGAGCCCTGAGTCACTGGTTCAGTATCGGGGGAGAGCCCTGAGTCACTGGTTCAGTATCGGGGGAGAGCCCTGAGTCACTGGTTCAGTATCGGGGGAGAGCCCTGAGCCACTGGGTCAGTATCGGGGGAGAGCCCTGAGCCACTGGTTCAGTATCGGGGGAGAGCCCTGAGCCACTGGTTCAGTATCGGGGGAGAGCCCTGAGTCACTGGTTCAGTATCGGGGGAGAGCCCTGAGCCACTGGTTCAGTATCGGGGGAGAGCCCTGAGCCACTGGTTCAGTATCGGGGGAGAGCCCTGAGTCACTGGTTCAGTATCGGGGGAGAGCCCTGAGTCACTGGTTCAGTATCGGGGGAGAGCCCTGAGTCACTGGTTCAGTATCGGGGGAGAGCCCTGAGTCACTGGTTCAGTATCGGGGGAGAGCCCTGAGTCAAGAGCCACTGGTTCAGTATCGGGGGAGAGCCCTGAGTCACTGGTTCAGTATCGGGGGAGAGCCCTGAGTCAAGAGACACTGGTTCAGTATCGGGGGAGAGCCCTGAGTCAAGAGACACTGGTTCAGTATCGGGGGAGAGCCCTGAGTCACTGGTTCAGTATCGGGGGAGAGCCCTGAGTCACTGGTTCAGTATCGGGGGAGAGCCCTGAGTCAAGAGACACTGGTTCAGTATCGGGGGAGAGCCCTGAGTCAAGAGACACTGGTTCAGTATCGGGGGAGAGCCCTGAGTCACTGGTTCAGTATCGTCAGTTTTATAATATGTACACACCTCCTTTTTACCTTTTTATTTCTACAGGTAAATCCCATTGAGACCGGAGACTCTTTTTCAAGGGAGACCTGTTTTCCTTTCCCACGTTACCATTCACACACACATTCATACACCGATAGCAGCAGGCTAACTATCGACATTCACACCAGGCAAGGTGGGTGAAGTGTCTTGCCCAAGGACACAACAACTATGACACAGGTGGCAGGGCGGGGATCGAACCTCCAACCCTTTGATCATCAGCCGACCTGCTCTACCACCTGAGACACAGTCGCCCTTTTGTTTGTTGTGGAATGTAATGTTGAAGAGGTGCGTGTGCCGCTCCGCTCTGCGGCCGACGAGTGAAGTCTGAATATTCATTTACATTTTGAAAATATGTTTTGTGGCCTCTGTCAGTCTTGGTGAATACTTGTGATTACACTTCTTCTCGTGGGTTTACTGTAGCATCACATGAGGGAACATTAATTTGTGTTTTTTTAGTGTCTGACGGTGTTGACACAAAATAAGGAATGGCAAGCTAAAAAGCCCATGTTAACAAGGAGAAGCAAGCTAAAAAGCCCATGTTAACAAGGAGAAGCAGGCTAAAAAGCCCATGTTAACAAGGTGAAGCAGGCTAAAAAGCCCATGTTAACAAGGAGAAGCGGGCTAAAAAGCCCATGTTAACAAGGTGAAGCAAGCTAAAAAGCCCATGTTAACAAGGTGAAGCAGGCTAAAAAGCCCATGTTAAGAAGGTGAAGCAGGCTAAAAAGCCCATGTTAACAAGGAGAAGCAGGCTAAAAAGCCCATGTTAACAAGGTGAAGCAGGCTAAAAAGCCCATGTTAAGAAGGTGAAGCAGGCTAAAAAGCCCATGTTAACAAGGAGAAGCAGGCTAAAAAGCCCATGTTAACAAGGAGAAGCAGGCTAAAAAGCCCATGTTAAGAAGGAGAAGCAGGCTAAAAAGCCCATGTTAACAAGGTGAAGCAGGCTAAAAAGCCCATGTTAAGAAGGAGAAGCAGGCTAAAAAGCCCATGTTAAGAAGGAGAAGCAGGCTAAAAAGCCCATGTTAACAAGGAGAAGCAGGCTAAAAAGCCCATGTTAACAAGGAGAAGCAGGCTAAAAAGCCCATGTTAACAAGGAGAAGCAGGCTAAAAAGCCCATGTTAACAAGGAGAAGCAGGCTAAAAAGCCCATGTTAACAAGGAGAAGCAAGCTAAAAAGCCCATGTTAACAAGGAGAAGCAGGCTAAAAAGCCCATGTTAACAAGGTGAAGCAGGCTAAAAAGCCCATGTTAACAAGGTGAAGCAGGCTAAAAAGCCCATGTTAACAAGGAGAAGCAGGCTAAAAAGCCCATGTTAAGAAGGTGAAGCAGGCTAAAAAGCCCATGTTAACAAGGAGAAGCAGGCTAAAAAGCCCATGTTAACAAGGAGAAGCAGGCTAAAAAGCCCATGTTAACAAGGAGAAGCAGGCTAAAAAGCCCATGTTAACAAGGAGAAGCAGGCTAAAAAGCCCATGTTAACAAGGAGAAGCAGGCTAAAAAGCCCATGTTAACAAGGAGAAGCAAGCTAAAAAGCCCATGTTAACAAGGAGAAGCAGGCTAAAAAGCCCATGTTAACAAGGTGAAGCAGGCTAAAAAGCCCATGTTAACAAGGTGAAGCAGGCTAAAAAGCCCATGTTAACAAGGAGAAGCAGGCTAAAAAGCCCATGTTAAGAAGGTGAAGCAGGCTAAAAAGCCCATGTTAACAAGGAGAAGCAGGCTAAAAAGCCCATGTTAACAAGGAGAAGCAGGCTAAAAAGCCCATGTTAACAAGGAGAAGCAAGCTAAAAAGCCCATGTTAACAAGGAGAAGCAGGCTAAAAAGCCCATGTTAACAAGGAGAAGCAGGCTAAAAAGCCCATGTTAAGAAGGTGAAGCAGGCTAAAAAGCCCATGTTAACAAGGAGAAGCAGGCTAAAAAGCCCATGTTAACAAGGAGAAGCAGGCTAAAAAGCCCATGTTAAGAAGGTGAAGCAGGATAAAAAGCCCATGTTAACAAGGAGAAGCAGGCTAAAAAGCCCATGTTAACAAGGAGAAGCAGGCTAAAAAGCCCATGTTAACAAGGAGAAGCAGGCTAAAAAGCCCATGTTAACAAGGAGAAGCAGGCTAAAAAGCCCATGTTAAGAAGGAGAAGCAGGCTAAAAAGCCCATGTTAACAAGGAGAAGCAAGCTAAAAAGCCCATGTTAAGAAGGTGAAGCAGGCTAAAAAGCCCATGTTAAGAAGGTGAAGCAGGCTAAAAAGCCCATGTTAAGAAGGTGAAGCAGGCTAAAAAGCCCATGTTAACAAGGAGAAGCAGGCTAAAAAGCCCATGTTAAGAAGGAGAAGCAGGCTAAAAAGCCCATGTTAACAAGGTGAAGCAGGCTAAAAAGCCCATGTTAAGAAGGAGAAGCAGGCTAAAAAGCCCATGTTAACAAGGAGAAGCAGGCTAAAAAGCCCATGTTAACAAGGAGAAGCAGGCTAAAAAGCCCATGTTAACAAGGAGAAGCAGGCTAAAAAGCCCATGTTAAGAAGGTGAAGCAGGCTAAAAAGCCCATGTTAACAAGGTGAAGCAGGCTAAAAAGCCCATGTTAACAAGGTGAAGCAGGCTAAAAAGCCCATGTTAACAAGGAGAAGCAGGCTAAAAAGCCCATGTTAACAAGGAGAAGCAGGCTAAAAAGCCCATGTTAACAAGGTGAAGCAGGCTAAAAAGCCCATGTTAACAAGGTGAAGCAGGCTAAAAAGCCCATGTTAACAAGGTGAAGCAGGCTAAAAAGCCCATGTTAACAAGGTGAAGCAGGCTAAAAAGCCCATGTTAACAAGGTGAAGCAGGCTAAAAAGCCCATGTTAACAAGGTGAAGCAGGCTAAAAAGCCCATGTTAACAAGGTGAAGCAGGCTAAAAAGCCCATGTTAACAAGGTGAAGCAGGCTAAAAAGCCCATGTTAACAAGGTGAAGCAGGCTAAAAAGCCCATGTTAACAAGGTGAAGCAGGCTAAAAAGCCCATGTTAACAAGGAGAAGCAGGCTAAAAAGCCCATGTTAAGAAGGTGAAGCAGGCTAAAAAGCCCATGTTAACAAGGTGAAGCAGGCTAAAAAGCCCATGTTAACAAGGTGAAGCAGGCTAAAAAGCCCATGTTAACAAGGTGAAGCAGGCTAAAAAGCCCATGTTAACAAGGTGAAGCAGGCTAAAAAGCCCATGTTAACAAGGTGAAGCAAGCTAAAAAGCCCATGTTAACAAGGAGAAGCAGGCTAAAAAGCCCATGTTAACAAGGAGAAGCAGGCTAAAAAGCCCATGTTAACAAGGTGAAGCAGGCTAAAAAGCCCATGTTAACAAGGTGAAGCAGGCTAAAAAGCCCATGTTAAGAAGGTGAAGCAGGCTAAAAAGCCCATGTTAACAAGGTGAAGCAGGCTAAAAAGCCCATGTTAACAAGGTGAAGCAGGCTAAAAAGCCCATGTTAACAAGGTGAAGCAGGCTAAAAAGCCCATGTTAACAAGGAGAAGCAGGCTAAAAAGCCCATGTTAACAAGGTGAAGCAGGCTAAAAAGCCCATGTTAACAAGGTGAAGCAGGCTAAAAAGCCCATGTTAACAAGGAGAAGCAGGCTAAAAAGCCCATGTTAACAAGGAGAAGCAGGCTAAAAAGCCCATGTTAAGAAGGTGAAGCAGGCTAAAAAGCCCATGTTAACAAGGTGAAGCAGGCTAAAAAGCCCATGTTAACAAGGTGAAGCAGGCTAAAAAGCCCATGTTAACAAGGTGAAGCAGGCTAAAAAGCCCATGTTAAGAAGGTGAAGCAGGCTAAAAAGCCCATGTTAACAAGGTGAAGCAGGCTAAAAAGCCCATGTTAACAAGGTGAAGCAGGCTAAAAAGCCCATGTTAACAAGGTGAAGCAGGCTAAAAAAGCCCATGTTAACAAGGTGAAGCAGGCTAAAAAGCCCATGTTAACAAGGTGAAGCAAGCTAAAAAGCCCATGTTAACAAGGAGAAGCAGGCTAAAAAGCCCATGTTAACAAGGAGAAGCAGGCTAAAAAGCCCATGTTAACAAGGAGAAGCAGGCTAAAAAGCCCATGTTAACAAGGAGAAGCAGGCTAAAAAGCCCATGTTAAGAAGGTGAAGCAAGCTAAAAAGCCCATGTTAACAAGGAGAAGCAGGCTAAAAAGCCCATGTTAACAAGGTGAAGCAGGCTAAAAAGCCCATGTTAACAAGGTGAAGCAGGCTAAAAAGCCCATGTTAACAAGGAGAAGCAGGCTAAAAAGCCCATGTTAAGAAGGTGAAGCAGGCTAAAAAGCCCATGTTAACAAGGTGAAGCAGGCTAAAAAGCCCATGTTAACAAGGTGAAGCAGGCTAAAAAGCCCATGTTAACAAGGTGAAGCAGGCTAAAAAGCCCATGTTAACAAGGTGAAGCAGGCTAAAAAGCCCATGTTAACAAGGTGAAGCAGGCTAAAAAGCCCATGTTAACAAGGTGA
>CM049416.1:24877500-24882500 GCA_026929865.2 Hyperoplus lanceolatus
GAGGACACAGACACACAAACAGTAACACAGACTCACTCACTCTCACACACAGTACACACACACATACAGTGAGGACACACACACACAGCGAGGACACAAAAACACACACTCTCTCACTCACTCACTCACTCACACACACACACAGCGAGGACACAAACACACACACTCTCACACACTCACTCACTCACACACACACACACACACACACACACACACACACACACTCACACTCACACACACTCACACACACACACACACACACACACACACACACACACACACACACACACACACAGAGCAGCTGTTACCTGTACACACCTGGCCAACAGCTTTGTGTTTCCTGTGAAGAGATAAACATCCGACAACATTCAACGTTTTATAATTTTATCTGGAAACAACAAAAGAAAGAGAAGTGATGCATTCACCCAAGCCCCAACCAAGACCCCAACCAAGCCCCAACCAAGACCCCAACCAAGCCCAAACCAAGACCCCAACCAAGCTCCAACCAAGCCCCAACCAAGCCCCCAACCAAGACCCCAGCTAAGCCCCAACCAAGCCCCAACCAAGACCCCAACCAAGCCCCAACCAAGCCCCAACCAAGACCCCAACCAAGCCCCAACCAAGACCCCAACCAAGCTCCAACCAAGACCCCAACCAAGCTCCAACCAAGACCCCAACCAAGCCCCCAACCAAGCTCCAACCAAGACCCCAACCAAGCTCCAACCAAGACCCCAACCAAGCTCCAACCAAGACCCCAACCAAGCCCCAACCAAGCCCCAACCAAGCCCCAACCAAGCCCCCAACCAAGACCCCAACCACGACCCCATCCAAGCTCCAACCAAGACCCCAACCAAGCCCCAACCAAGACCCCAACCAAGCTCCAACCAAGCTCCAACCAAGCTCCAACCAAGACCCCAACCAAGCTCCAACCAAGACCCCAACCAAGCCCCAACCAAGACCCCAACCAAGCTCCAACCAAGACCCCAACCAAGCTCCAACCAAGACCCCAACCAAGCCCCCAACCAAGCCCCAACCAAGCCCCCAACCAAGCCCCAACCAAGCCCCCAACCAAGACCCCAACCAAGACCCCAACCAAGCTCCAAGCAAGCCCCAACCAAGCCCCAACCAAGCCCCCAACCAAGCCCCCAACCAAGCCCCAACCAAGCCCCCAACCAAGACCCCAACCAAGCCCCAACCAAGCCCCCAATCAAGACCCCAACCAAGCCCCCAACCAAGCCCCAACCAAGCCCCAACCAAGCCCCAACCAAGACCCCAACCAAGCCCTCAACCAAGCCCCCAACCAAGCCCCAACCAAGACCCCAACCACAGCCAGTTATAACCAAGCCCCCAACCAAGCCCCCAACCAAGACCCCAACCAAGCCCTCAACCAAGCCCCCAATCAAGCCCCAACCAAGACCCCAACCAAGACCCAACCAAGCCCCCAACCAAGCCCCAACCAAGCCCCAACCAAGCCCCAACCAAGACCCCAACCAAGCCCTCAACCAAGCCCCCAACCAAGCCCCAACCAAGACCCCAACCACAGCCAGTTATAACCAAGCCCCCAACCAAGACCCCAACCAAGACCCCAACCAAGCCCTCAACCAAGCCCCCAATCAAGCCCCAACCAAGACCCCAACCAAGCCCTCAACCAAGCCCCCAATCAAGCCCCAACCAAGACCCCAACCAAGCCCCCAACCACAGCCAGTTCTACCCAAGCCCCCAACCAACTCCCAACCAAGCCCCCAACCAAGTCCCAAACAAGACCCCAACCAAGCCCCAACCAAGCCCCAACCAAGCCCCAACCAAGACCCCAACCAAGACCCCAACCAAGACCCCAACCAAGCCCCAACCAAGCCCCAACCAAGACCCCAACCAAGCTCCAACCAAGCCCCAACCAAGCCCCCAACCAAGCCCCCAACCAAGACCCCAACCAAGACCCCAACCAAGCCCTCAACCAAGCCCCAACCAAGCCCCCAACCAAGCCCCCAACCAAGACCCCAACCAAGCCCCAACCAAGCCCCCAATCAAGACCCCAACCAAGCCCCCAACCAAGCCCCAACCAAGCCCCAACCAAGCCCTCAACCAAGCCCCCAACCAAGCCCCAACCAAGCCCCCAACCACAGCCAGTTATAACCAAGCCCCCAACCAAGACCCCAACCAAGACCCCAACCAAGCCCTCAACCAAGCCCCCAATCAAGCCCCAACCAAGACCCCAACCAAGACCCAACCAAGCCCTCAACCAAGCCCCAACCAAGCCCCCAACCACAGCCAGTTATACCCAAGCCCCCAACCACAGCCAGTTCTACCCAAGCCCCCAACCAAGTCCCAACCAAGCCCCCAACCAAGTCCCAAACAAGACCCCAACCAAGCCCCCAACCAAGACCCCAACCAAGCCCCAACCAAGACCCCAACCAAGCCCCAACCAAGACCCCAACCACAGCCAGTTATACCCAAGCCCCCAACCAAGACCCCAACCAAGCCCCCAACCAAGCCCCAACCAAGCCCCCAACCAAGCCCCAACCAAGCCCCAACCAAGCCCCCAATCAAGCCCCAACCAAGCCCCAACCAAGCCCCCAACCACATCCTGTTATACCCAAGCCCCCAACCAAGCCCCCAACCAAGCCCCCCAACCAAGCCCCAACCAAGCCCCAACCAAGACCCCAACCAAGCCCCCAACCAAGACCCCAACCAAGCCTCCAACCAAGCCCCAACCAAGACCCCAACCAAGCCCCCAACCAAGCCCCCAACCAAGCCCCCAACCACAGCCAGTTATACCCAAGCCCCCAACCAAGCCCCCAACCAAGCCCCCAACCAAGCCCCCAACCAAGCCCCAACCAAGCCCCAACCAAGCCCCCAACCAAGCCCCCCAACCAAGCCCCAACCAAGCCCCAACCAAGCCCCCAACCAAGCCCCCAACCAAGCCCCCAACCAAGCCCCAACCAAGCCCCCAACCAAGCCCCCAACCAAGACCCCAACCAAGCCCTCAACCAAGCCCCCAATCAAGCCCCAACCAAGACCCCAACCAAGACCCAACCAAGCCCTCAACCAAGCCCCCAACCACAGCCAGTTATACCCAAGCCCCCAACCAAGCCCCCAACCAAGCCCCAACCAAGCCCCCAACCACAGCCAGTTCTACCAGCATCTAATGAGGAAGTGACAAACAGTGCAGTTCACACAGTGGCCACTAGGTGCTGGTACCAAAACAACAGCAATTTCTCATTGACTCCCATGTTAAACAGGCCGTTTTCACAGCGTTATTAAACCTCTTTACGGGCTGGACCAAAAAAACATTCTAGTCTGTATGTTTAGGTCATATCTCCATGACAACACTGAGAGGGGTGAATTTTTTTCGGACCACGCAAGTTTTTATTCTTTTTGAAGGTTAAAATGTATTGGCGCGGTCTCTTGAGTGACAGCTCTCCGCCCGTTGTCCCTCACTTTGCCTCGGAGGTATACGTCAGCTAGATGGGCGTATCTCCCTCCCCCCCGACGTCACATCAATGCCCTTTTTTGGTATGAGTAAATGAGAGACGCGCATAAGGTCAGCCCGGATGCTACATCCATTTTATAAACTATCTATGGGTCACACTCTGTCCCAGTTACACCGTCCTGAGTAGGGCTTGGTAAATGGACTTGTATAGCGCTATATCTCCGTTTATCACAGACTCAAAGCGCTTTACATTGTTTTTTGTACACATTCACCCAGTCACACACACATTCATACACCGATAGCAGCAGCTACCACGCAGGGTAGGCTTAGCACTAGGGTGCTAAGCTAACTAAGCTAACTATCGGGAGCAATTCGGGGTTCAGTGTCTTGCCCAGGGACACTTCGACATGTGGTGGGGAGACGGGGGATCGAACCTCCGACCCTGCACACCAGAGGCGAACTTCCTACCCACTTCGCCACTGCCGCCCGGCTTGACATCCAAGCTCAATACTTTCTCGGTACCGACTGAAACACCTCAATACCATCGAATATTGGGTGACTGTGTCTCAGGTGGTTGAGTGGGTCTGCAAATGATCGAAGGGTTGGAGGTTCGATCCCCGCCCTGCCACCTGTGTCATAGTTGTTGTGTCCTTGGGCAAGACACTTCACCCACCTTGCCTCGTGTGAATGTCGATAGTTAGCCTGCTGCTATCGGTGTATGAATGTGTGTGTGAATGGTAACGTGGGAATGGGAACAGGTCTCCCTTGCAAAAGAGTCTCCGGTCTCAATGGGATTTACCTGTATGAATATAAGGTTAGGATATCACAAGATTAAATGAATCTAAAGATGTGAACGTTGGTGACTGGCTGTGTACAGCTGCACTGGGGCAGGAGAGAAGGGCTGTGTGCTAGTCTGAAGGCAGTTATGTGTTAAAGTTTGATTTAGGGATGGGTGTTATAGAGCCCGAGCTTCAGGCCGCGAGATGCTGCATCGGGGATATTGCGGTCGCCGAATATGTCCCCATGGCTTGAAATAAGACTGAACTTCCATCATTTTGTTCCAAGGTTTATTGAGGAGATTCAGACAGGACATTACAGCAGTAGGTAGAGCAGCTTTGAAGCAGCATAGCTCTCTGCTCTTAAAGCGACAGGACAGCGTTTATATCTCTGTGTGAGGTGTTACATGTGTTGTTAAAGCTGGGGTGGAGGATTTGGGGAGAAAATAGCAGTTGGGATAGAGATTTGAATCCAAATACCTCAACCGCTCCACTTGTTCTCTTTGGTCCCTCCCCTATGGTCCCTCCCTGACACTCTCTACACCAACAACGTCGTGCCAAAGTGAATGGACAGTCCCAACAGCCAATAAGAACAGAGAATCAGAGCCTCACTCTGATTGGTCAAAGTGTACAGCTCATGTTAACTTTGACCAATCACAAATCATATACCCCAGCTTTATTATCTACGAACAGACAGATCATCACAGCAGCAACTGTCAACACATGTCCATTTCTGCTTAACTTGCAACCTCTAATTTCTACCTCAGTGTACTTCTTGATGCACTTTTTTTTTC
>CM049416.1:24887500-24890000 GCA_026929865.2 Hyperoplus lanceolatus
TGTCCAAAGCTCAAATGAACACAAACTGAAAGTAGTTCGCAAACCACAAATTAATGAAAGCCGGTGAGCCCCGATCTCACTGGGCTGGACAGGTTAAAGCCCCTATCTCACTGGGCTGGACAGGTAAAGCCCCTATCTCACTGGGCTGGACAGGTAAAGCCCCTATCTCACTGGGCTGGACAGTGTAAAGCCCCTATCTCACTGGGCTGGACAGGTTAAAGCCCCTATCTCACTGGGCTGGACAGGTAAAGCCCCTATCTCACTGGGCTGTGACAGTGTGTCCCTAAAGCCCCTATCTCACTGGGCTGGACAGTGTAAAGCCCCTATCTCACTGGGCTGCGACAGTGTAAAGCCCCTATCTCACTGGGCTGCGACAGTGTAAAGCCCCTATCTCACTGGGCTGCGACAGTGTAAAGCCCCTATCTCACTGGGCTGGACAGGTTAAAGCCCCTATCTCACTGGGCTGGACAGGTTAAAGCCCCTATCTCACTGGGCTGGACAGGTAAAGCCCCTATCTCACTGGGCTGGACAGGTAAAGCCCCTATCTCACTGGGCTGGACAGGTAAAGCCCCTATCTCACTGGGCTGGACAGGTAAAGCCCCTATCTCACTGGGCTGGACAGGTTAAAGCCCCTATCTCACTGGGCTGGACAGGTTAAAGCCCCTATCTCACTGGGCTGGACAGGTAAAGCCCCTATCTCACTGGGCTGGACAGGTAAAGCCCCTATCTCACTGGGCTGGACAGGTAAAGCCCCTATCTCACTGGGCTGGACAGGTAAAGCCCCTATCTCACTGGGCTGGACAGGTAAAGCCCCTATCTCACTGGGCTGCGACAGTGTAAAGCCCCGATTTCACTGGGCTGCGACAGTGTAAAGCCCCTCTCTCACTGGGCTGGACAGGTAAAGCCCCTATCTCACTGGGCTGGACAGGTAAAGCCCCTATCTCACTGGGCTGCGACAGTGTGAAGCCCCTATCTCACTGGGCTGGACAGGTAAAGCCCCTATCTCACTGGGCTGCGACAGTGTAAAGCCCCTATCTCACTGGGCTGCGACAGTGTAAAGCCCCGATTTCACTGGGCTGCGACAGTGTGCGTCAAGTTGGAGACACAAAATTGCGACAAAATATGCGAATTAGCGACAATTTTCACTTGCAGTCTCACTGAGTTGGTTCCTCACGACACGTTTGTGAATGTCCTGGCCAACACTTTCCGGGAGGTCGCATTTATGTCTCGCGAACGTCTGGCGAGCGTCGCATGAACGGAATGTCAGTCTCATTTTTGTCTCAAATCAGACGCAATTTACACTCAACAAATATATAAACGCAACACTTTTTTTTTTGCTCCCATTTTTCATGAGATGGACTTAAAGATTCCAGATACACAATTGTACCATTTCTCTCAAACATTGTTCACAAATCTGTCTAAATGTGTGATAGTGAGCACTTCTGCTTTGCTGAGATAATCCATCCCACCTCACAGGTGTGCCACATCAAGATGCTGATCTGACATCATGATTAGTGCACAGGTGTGCCTTAGACTGTCCACAATAAAAGGCCACCCTGAAATGTGCAGTTTTGTCTCACAGCATAATGCCACAGATGCCACAAGCATTGAGGGTGCGTGCAATTGGCATGCTGACAGCAGGAATGTCAACCAGATCTGTTGCTCGTGCATTGAATGTTCATTTCTCCACCATAAGCCGTCTCCAGCAACTTTGCACAGCCATTGAAGAGGAGTGGACCAACTGCATGAGGCAAATGGTGGTCACACCAGATACTGACTGGTTCTGAGTCCCCAGACCCCCAATAAAGCAAAAAAATGCACATTTCAGAGTGGCCTTTTATTGTGGACAGTCTAAGGCACACCTGTGCACTAATCATGATGTCAGATCAGCATCTTGATGTGGCACATCTGTGAGGTGGGATGGATTATCTCAGCAAAGCAGAAGTGCTCACTATCACACATTTAGACAGATTTGTGAACAATGTTTGAGAGAAATGGTAATATTGTGTATCTGGAATGAATTTTAGATCTTTAAGTCCATCTCATGAAAAATGGGAGCAAAAACAAAAGTGTTGCGTTTATATTTTTGTTGAGTGTAGTTTCATATGTCGCCAAACCCTCGCAAAGTTGTCTCACATTTCTCGCACTTTCTGACTCGCGGAGGCTAAATTGAGAAGGGTTTGCGACGCGTTTGAGACACATGCGACCACTCTGAGACTATTTTGAGACTAGATTTGTCGCACACTTTTTTTGAACATGTTCAAAATTCATGCGACAGGACTGCGCGGCTCTGCGACTCATGCGAGGAAATTGAGAAAACCTCCGTGAACGTTTGGAGACACAAACAGTCGCAGCCCAGTGAGATACGGGCTTAAACCGGCAGCCATTTTCCTTTCCTTCATGCAGACCGCAAAAGAAAAGTTTTCTTCAGTCTCTGTCAATGTAAATTGATATATCTGGTGTGTGTGTGTGTGTGTGTGTGTGTGTGTGTGTGTGTGTG
>CM049416.1:24910000-24912500 GCA_026929865.2 Hyperoplus lanceolatus
ATATTCACTCAGTACAGACAGGTAGTGGATCATGAGGAGATATTCACTCAGTACAGACAGGTAGTGGATCATGAGGAGATATTCACTCAGACAGACAGGTAGTGGATAGAGGAGATATCACTCAGTAAGACAGGTAGTGGATCATGAGGAGATATTCACTCAGTACAGACAGGTAGTGGATCATGAGGAGATATTCACTCAGTACAGACAGGTAGTGGATCATGAGGAGATATTCACTCAGTACAGACAGGTAGTGGATCATGAGGAGATATTCACTCAGTACAGACAGGTAGTGGATCATGAGGAGATATTCACTCAGTATAGACAGGTAGTGGATCATGAGGAGATATTCACACAGTACAGACAGGTAGTGGATCATGAGGAGATATTCACTCAGTACAGACAGGTAGTGGATCATGAGGAGATATTCACTCAGTACAGACAGGTAGTGGATCATGAGGAGATATTCACTCAGTACAGACAGGTAGTGGATCATGAGGAGATATTCACTCAGTACAGACAGGTAGTGGATCATGAGGAGATATTCACTGATTTTGACACAAAGCGTTCTCCAGAATCACTGACTGCACCTTTAAGATATAATAAAGAAGAACACTGTCAAAGAAGTGTTTGAACATGTAATACATTGCATTTAAAACACAAAAAACATCACAGGTTAAAATTGGAAACAGAAAAGTCTTGATAATCTCATAGCTCTCTGGCGCCCCCCTGTGGACACATTCTGAACTGCAGCCTCCACACAGTAAACAGAGAAACAATGCGTCAGCTTCTGATTCTGCTGGACTGTGTGTGTGTGTGTGTGTGTGTGTGTGTGTGTGTGTGTGTGTGTGTGTGTGTGTGTGTGTGTGACGTTCCTTTAGTTAAATCATTGAGTTTCTGTCAAAGAGGGTTAGGGTTAACTAACCCTAAAAATCATTATTCATAAATACAGACCGGTGCAGTGACCGCCGAGCTCACACTGTCAGCACACTTTGCTTTGGTTTGATCCATTCCACATGGAAACATTAAAACACATGGAAACAGTTTTACTCTGAATATAGACGTTCTGCTGTTGTCTGTTCAGGTTGTAGATTGTATTTAAGTTTATTTCATCTCCTAGAAAATAAAAAAGAAGAATTGTTCTAATGACATGGCTGTTGAAATAAAAGTGTGTGTGTGTGTGTGTGTGTGTGTGTGTGTGTGTGTGTGTGTGTGTGTGTGTGTGTGTGTGTGTGTGTGTGTGTGTGTGTGTGTGTGTGTGTGTGTGTGTGTGTATCATTCATCACTTGTTATTTAAGATGTGTATGGCAATGGGAATGGAGTTTTGTAATTGTCGATCATGGTGATAATATTTTTGTAATATATTGAACTGTTTTCTCTCTCTCTCTCTCTCACACTCACTCACTCACTCACTCACTCACTCACTCACTCACTCACTCACTCACTCACTCACTCACCCTCTCTCTCACACACACACACACACACACCCCTCTCTCTCTCACAGGTATGGAGACATGGTGCCCAAGACGATAATGGGGAAGATCTTTGGGAGTGTGTGTTCGCTCAGCGGGGTGTTGGTCATCGCGCTGCCTGTCCCTGTCATCGTGTCTAACTTCAGCAGAATCTACCACCAGAGTCAGAGGGCGGACAAGAGGAAAGCTCAGAAGGTACAGACACAGACAGACAGACAGACAGACACAGACAGACAGACAGACAGACAGACAGACAGACACATACACTCTCACACACACACACACACACACACACACAGAAGGTACATCTGGGATATATAACACACATTAAAAAATCCTGAGTCAATGTTAAAGGTGCAGTCAGTGATTCTGGAGAACGCTTGTTGAAAAAATCACTTGTTGTCAAACTCAGTGAATATCTCCTCATGATCCACTACCTGTCTGTCTGCTACCTGTCTGTCTCCTCATGATCCACTACCTGTCTGTACTGTGTGAATATCTCCTCATGATCCACTACCTGTCTGTCTGCTACCTGTCTGTCTCCTCATGATCCACTACCTGTCTGTCTGCTACCTGTCTGTGTCCTCATGATCCACTACCTGTCTGTACTGAGTGAATATCTCCTCATGATCCACTACCTGTCTGTACTGAGTGAATATCTCCTCATGATCCACTACCTGTCTGTACTGAGTGAATGTCTCCTCATGATCCACTACCTGTCTGTACTGAGTGAATGTCTCCTCATGATCCACTACCTGTCTGTACTGAGTGAATATCTCCTCATGATCCACTACCTGTCTGTACTGAGTGAATATCTCCTCATGATCCACTACCTGTCTGTACTGTGTGAATATCTCCTCATGATCCACTACCTGTCTGTACTGTGTGAATATCTCCTCATGATCCACTACCTGTCTGTACTGAGTGAATATCTCCTCATGATCCACTACCTGTCTGTACTGTGTGTGAGCTGAAATAAATCCAGTGTTAATACACAGCCTAGGCTCTGTAAACAAAGGGGCCACCTA
>CM049416.1:24925000-24930000 GCA_026929865.2 Hyperoplus lanceolatus
ACAATTGACCTGCATGTATTGGGACATCCTAAATCTTTTTCTGGCGCACTGAACAGTAGGGAAGTATGGGGATTGGAACGCAGGGTTAGTCTTTAGTGCCGGAGATGGAGATGATACGTTGTCTTGCTTGCTGATAAAAAGTTTAATTTAGATGATGTCCACATGTGCACGGGTATTTGTTTTAGGGGTGTAACGATATACGTATATACATATATTGTATATACAGCTCTGGAAAACCTTCAGAGACCAGTCTGGATTGTTCTTCAATCTTCATCTCTACATTACTTCATGGAAATGCTCTTTAATGACAAGATTGTTTCGGGGAATTTGGTAGAAAAGTTGTCAGTAGTTTGTAGAATAAAACCAAAATGTTCATTCTACTCAAACATTATGCCTCTAAAGAGTAAAACAAGAGACACTGAACATCTGGAGTGGTCTCTTCATGTTTTCCAGAGCTGGAGATTGAATTGGCAAGCGTTGAGTCGTGTTGATGCAGCAATCGCAGGCTCCTGAATGGAAATCTAATCCAAGTTGTATCACTGCAGTATTTTAGTCTCTTTCTGGGTTGACAATTGCGTTTTTTTAAATATCCGTTTTACAGTGGACAAAGTATAATGTCACGTTCACGTTGTTCATAATGTTATTTTGGTTCAGCGTCGGGCAGATTTCACCTTTAAATGAAACCACAACTGAGTTCAGGGAGAGTCAAAGAAGTTAAGATTTGCAAAACTGACATTTTACTTTGTTAAAATACATATTATAACTATTTTAATTTCATATATTTCCCTTTAGAAACATATGTCAAATGTCCTAAAATCAACCGTCCTACGCCCAATTGTCCCTTCAAAATAAAGCAGGTTTTTCTTACTTCGTTATAGGCCCTAGCTTTTATTTTGCGAGTTGAGCCAAATTACAAAATGAACATTTGACTTTTTTGAGAGAAAAATTTCACTTGATTTAAAATTGTAAAAATAAGACCAACCATTTGATGAGTGTTGGTTAATTAATTAGATTATTTTCTATATATATATATATTGTAGCCTAGCCTAGCCTAGCGTTAGCTCCCTTTCCAGGTTATTCTATGGCCCAAGCTAGCTAGCGATGTAGCACTAAAACAAAGCTAAAAAATTACACTTGAAAAGCACATGGCGTAAATATTTTTTATCACTTAAATCACTTTGTACTCTGAGAGAAAAAAGAGAGCACATTTCTAAAGTTAGCTAACGTTATCTCAGTAGCTAAAGAAAAGACAGGACTGGATTAAGCTGTAATCTAAAGTATTAATACATATTTAATGTAATAATTCAAATCAAATCAGTTTTATTTCTACAGCCCAATATCACAAATAGACATTTGACTCAGTGGGCTTTACATTCCATACAGTATGACACCCTCTGCCCTTATCTATCTATCTATCTATCTATCTATCTATCTATCTATCTATCTATCTATCTATCTATCTATCTATCTATCTATCTGTCTGTCTGTCTGTCTGTCTGTCTGTCTGTCTGTCTGTCTGTCTGTCTGTCTGTCTGTCTGTCTGTCTGTCTGTCTGTCTATCTATCTATCTATCTATCTATCTATCTATCTATCTATCTATCTATCCCTCTGCCCTTACACCCTTAGCTCGGCTGAGAAAAAACTCCCAGTAAAAAAACTCTTTACCGGGATTTAAAAAATTGAAGAAATGTTTCAATATGTTCAATTTGCCGACATTATGAGGTGAAAATGCAAATATCCGACCGTTAATTATCCCCCGACCGTCACGGCTCGACTAAAATGTGAAATATGCAACAAAATATTTGGATTTATTCACTTTTTCTGTATTGGTAAAACATGTCTTTGAATCTAGGCAGCAAGACAACTAGACAAACATATTTTTTGGCGGATGAAACTAAAAAAATATTATTGTTATTATTGCTCATGCACATGTGCTGTAATTCTTAATGTTGTGGTTTGGTAGCCTAAATTTATTTTATTTTATTTTATTTTATTTTATTTTATTTTATTTTATTTTATTTTATTTTATTTTATTTTATTTTATTTTATTTTATTTTATTTTATTTTTTATTTTTTTTATTTTATTTTTATATATATTTTTTTTTAATTATTATTATTTATTCATTTATTTTATTTAAATTTTTTTATTATTATTTTTTATTTTTTTGTCAGTCATATGCAGGGTCGTTGTGGTGTCTTACGTTAACATTACAACATGATAGCATGTGTTTCAACCAGGGGAGGGAGGAAGATTTGACCTGTACAGAGATTGCATTATGAGAATAAATACTTTTGACTATTTGTTACAGCTTGTGTTAAATTGAGAAAAATATAAATTAAAAAATAAACTTTAAAACTCTTAAATAAGTCTGATTGTCTCTTTTCATTCAAAAGGGAAAAATTGTAATTTAAAGCTATAGTGCGTAACTTCTGTCGCCCCCCATGAGGAATTCTGAGTAATTACAACAACACTGTCGGTGCATCTACATGAGGTAAAGCCTTCAGTGATGGCACATGGATTTTATACCTTCTGCTGTACGTCCAGGTTTTTTTTCTTAGCAGTAGAATCAACAACTGAAACATTTCTTGGGCTCTTCTTGGGATTTTTCTGAGCTGCACCAGTGTCAGGGGGAGGGGGGGGGGGGGCACCAGTTTGTAAACGCTGCCATACTGAGAAATACAGAGAGAGTTTTGTGGAGCTGATAATAGGCTTAATCAACTTTGTGTCAACTCGTTTGGAGATGGCTTGAATGTATATGGAAAAGTTATGCACTATAAATTTAAACACAGCGTGACTGACAGACACAGTCTAATGATCTATTAATAAAGTGTACAGTGGAGCTGGAGGTAGAATTACACCCACACTGAACAGCTGACACAGTTTATGTGTGTGTGTGTGTGTGTGTGTGTGTGTGTGTGTGTGTGTGTGTGTGTGTGTGTGTGTGTGTGTGTGTGTGTGTGTGTGTGTGTGTGTGTGTGTGTGTGTGTGTGTGTGTGTGTGTGTGTGTGTGTGTGTCTCTCCTTGCATCTGTGTGTGTGTGTGTGTGTGTGTGTGTGTGTCTGTCTCCCTACGTCTGTGTGTGTGTGTGTGTGTGTTACTCTGTATGTGTGTGTGTGTGTGTGTGTGTGTCTCCCTGTGTCTGTGTGTGTGTGTGTGTGTGTGTGTGTGTGTCTCCCTGCGTCTGTGTGTGTGTGTTACTCTGTGTGTGTGTGTGTGTCTCCCTGCGTCTGTGTGTGTGTTACTCTGTGTGTGTGTGTGTGTGTGTGTGTGTGTCTCCCTGCGTCTGTGTGTGTGTGTTACTCTGTGTGTGTGTGTGTGTGTCTCCCTGCGTCTGTGTGTGTGTGTTACTCTGTGTGTGTGTGTGTGTGTGTTACTCTGTGTGTGTGTGTGTGTGTGTGTGTGTGTGTCTCCCTGCGTCTGTGTGTGTGTGTTACTCTGTGTGTGTGTGTGTGTGTTCTCCACTTTCTCCAGCAGCTGCATCTTGTCCAGGAATGTGATTTTGGTAAAGAGATATTCACTGTTTCAGAAAGTGGCTCACATGTCTTCATGCCTCAAAGTGTTCACATACTAACCCTACTGTTCACATACTAACTCTACTGTTCACATACTAACTCTACTGTTCACATACTAACCCTACTGTTCACATACTAACCCTACTGTTCACATACTAACCCTACTGTTCACATACTAACCCTACTGTTCACATACTAACTCTACTGTTCACATACTACTGTTCACACACTAACCCTACTGTTCACATACTAACTCTACTGTTCACATACTAACTACTGTTCACACACTAACCCTACTGTTCACATACTAACCCTACTGTTCACATACTAACCCTACTGTTCACATACTACTGTTCACATACTAACCCTACTGTTCACATACTACTGTTCACATACTAACTCTACTGTTCACATACTAACCCTACTGTTCACACACTAACTCTACTGTTCACATACTACTGTTCACATACTAACTCTACTGTTCACATACTAACCCTACTGTTCACATACTAACTCTACTGTTCACATACTACTGTTCACACACTAACCCTACTGTTCACATACTAACTCTACTGTTCACATACTAACTACTGTTCACACACTAACTCTACTGTTCACATACTAACCCTACTGTTCACATACTAACTCTACTGTTCACACACTAACCCTACTGTTCACATACTACTGTTCACATACTAACCCTACTGTTCACATACTACTGTTCACATACTAACTCTACTGTTCACATACTAACTCTACTGTTCACATACTAACCCTACTGTTCACACACTAACCCTACTGTTCACATACTAACTCTACTGTTCACATACTAACTCTACTGTTCACACACTAACCCTACTGTTCACATACTAACCCTACTGTTCACATACTAACCCTACTGTTCACATACTAACTCTACTGTTCACACACTAACTCTACTGTTCACATACTAACCCTACTGTTCACATACTAACTCTACTGTTCACATACTAACCCTACTGTTCACATACTACTGTTCACATACTAACTCTACTGTTCACATACTAACTCTACTGTTCACATACTAACCGTACTGTTCACATACTACTGTTCACATACTAACTCTACTGTTCACATACTAACTCTACTGTTCACATACTAACCCTACTGTTCACATACTAACCCTACTGTTCACATACTAACCCTACTGTTCACATACTAACTCTACTGTTCACATACTAACCCTACTGTTCACATACTAACCGTACTGGGAGATTAGACTCACGGTAACCAACATTTTCAGTTAAGTTACTTTATTAGTCAACGGTTGGTCACATCTCCCCTCTCAAGTTAAGTGTGTTGCTCAAGAACACAATGGTAGAGAGAGAATGTGTGTGTGTGTGTGTGTGTGTGTGTGTGTGTGTGTGTGTGTGTGTGTGTGTGTGTGTGTGTGTGTGTGTGTGTGTGTGTGTGTGTGTGTGTGTGTGTGTGTGTGTGTGTGTGTGTGT
>CM049416.1:24942500-24945000 GCA_026929865.2 Hyperoplus lanceolatus
GCGGATTGGGCTTTAGATGTGTGTTATTTTGGGTATTTTCGCGGCCGCTGGTCTAGCCGTGCTAACAACAAGCTAACTGGCTAACCCTTTCTTCTTCGTCTCCTCTTTCTCCCGCAGTGATCGAGCAGCTCCCGTTGGACCTCCGGGATAGGTTCACGGAGATGCGCGAGATGGACCTGCAAGTGCAGAGTACGTGACGTCACAGCACCGGGCCCGTTACCGGAAGATTAAAGCCGTTGGAAACAGTTAACGGCTGAATTTAACCATAAGAAATTAAAATGACACAATTCTCAACAACATAAATCGAGTCTTACTTACATTTTGACTCGTAAATGACTCCAGTTCAAGATATCTAATCTATACATATCTATCTAATCTATCTGTATCTATATCTATAAGTTTATTTGACTGGTCGAGTCAATTTAAATAGCACATTTAAAAACAACAGACGCTGACCCTAAGGCAGGTCAATAAAAAAAATGTGTTTAGTAGAAGTGCAAAAAAACTATTTAAAGAAATGGTCTGATACAAAGTAATACGTAGATATAATGTTATAATTAATACAAATTAAATAAAGTAAAAACTATATGAAATTATAATAAATGAAATAATAATATAATAGAGAGAGAGACGCATCCGGCTGAGACAGAGCTCTTATCGCTTAAATCAACCTTTTAGTTTTTCTCAGGACATTTTTAGGTTTTTGCCCAAAAAAATTCAGTTTGTGATAAAAACTGAAGAGCAGAAACGTCCCGACTGACTGTTGATATTATTTCATATTAATAATGTAAATAACAGACCGTGATATTCCAGTGACGAGCTTAAAAAGGAAAGAAAACATCCCCCTAAAAAAATCTAGAAATCATTAATGTTTGTTTACTCTGTAGTAAATATATAACTAGGGGGCGCCCTTAGCTCAGTTGGTAGGGCGCCCCCCCCCCCCCTTAGCTCAGTTGGTAGGGCATCGTCCCCCCATGGGCCTCGACCAGCAGCGGACCCGGGGTTCGATTCCAGCCCCCGGTCGTTCTCTGCATGTCACTCCCCTCTCTGCCCCATTTCAACTCTGTCTCTACACTATAAAAAAAAGGCATAAAAATGCCCCCAAAAGTATCTAAAAATAGATATATAACTTGACTCATTGATACAAATAGCAGATGATAAGATCATCTGTGTGTTTTTTTTTAACAGTAACTTTTCAGGAAGCTTTAAGTCCTCCTCACCTGGAACCAAACGTCAGACTAGAATATGTTGGTAAACCAAACTGTGGGCCCTGCTGCTGTAAACAACAACAGGGAAACAGTAACTTTTCAGGAAGCTTTCTAACTTCAAAACAGTGTTCCAGGGATCACATTTTCCTGTGAGGAAAGTTTGTTTTTTCAGTTATGAGAATAAACCTTAGAAAATGTTTCACTTCTCTGACACACACAGAGTTACATACTGTACTTTTAAGATATAGCGTTTAAACATTTATTAGTCACACACACAGAGATAGAAGCACGCACACACACACACACACACAGATAGACACACACACACAGATAGACAGACACACACACACAATACACAGATAGACACAGACACTCACACACACAGATAGACAGACACACACACAATACACAGCTAGACACACAAACAGATAGACACACACACACACACACAGACACACACACACACACAGAGATAGACACGCACACACACACACAGGGATACACACACACACACACACACCTAGTTTTTGCATGTTTTTAGACCTAAAGTAATTGTTATTTTGTGTCTCAGACGCGACTGATCAGCTGGAGCAGAAAGTCATCGAGTTCTTTGTAAACGCGAAGAAGAACAAACCAGAGTGGAGAGACGAACAGATGGAAGTCATCAAGAAGGTGTGTGTGTGTGTGTCTGTGTGTGTGTGTGTTTGTTTGTCTGAGTGTGTGTGTGTGTGTCTTGTGTGTGTGTGTGTGTATCTGTGTGTGTGTGTCTATCTGTGTGTGTGTGTGTGTGTCTGTTTGTGTGTCTATCTCTGTGTGTGTGTGTGTGTGTGTTACTGTGTCTATCTGTGTGTGTGTGTGTCTATCTGTGTGTGTGTGTGTGTGTGTGTGTGTGTGTGTCTGTATGTCTGTGTGTCTCTGTGTGTGTGTGTCTGTATGTCTGTGTGTGTCTCTGTGTGTGTGTGTGTCTGTATGTCTGTGTGTCTGTGTGTGTGTGTGTGTCTGTGTGTCTCTGTGTGTGTGTCTCTGTCTTAATACTGATCACTAACTTATGAACCTGCTACAATGCACTTTATTCTAACAACATGCTGTTATGCACTTCATAATTGAAGCCCTTAAATCTGGGGTGGAGGATTTGGTGAGAAAATAGCAGTTGGGATAGAGATTTGAATCCAAATACCTCAACCGCTCCACTTGTTCTCTTTGGTCCCTCCCCTATGGTCCCTCCCTGACACGCTCTACACCAACAAAGTCGCGCCAAAGTGAATGGACAGTCCCAACAGCCAATAAGAACA
>CM049416.1:24952500-24965000 GCA_026929865.2 Hyperoplus lanceolatus
GCTGAGGGACACAGAGGCTGAGGAACACAGAGGCTGAGGGACACAGAGGCTGAGGGACACAGAGGAACACAGAGGCTGAGGAACACAGAGGCTGAGGGACACAGAGGCTGAGGGACACAGAGGAGGAACACAGAGGCTGAGGGACACAGAGGCTGAGGGACACAGAGGCTGAGGGACACAGAGGCTGAGGGACACAGAGGGAGGAACACAGAGGCTGAGGGACACAGAGGCTGAGGGACACAGAGGCTGAGGGACACAGAGGCTGAGGGACACAGAGGCTGAGAGACACCGAGGAGGAAATGTATTGCAGGCGGCCCGGTGCTGTATGAAGCCGCTCGGGGTTAGAAGACGTGGGGAAAGTAAACCAGGAGAATGGACTTCCTGGTTAACTCAGTGAATATGTGCGGCTGTGCTTTAGCCGATAAACCAAGTTAGCGCCGGATAGCATTAGTTAACTCACCCGGTTGTGTGCAGCCACCACCTCCATATTACGAACCCAAACATAACGGCCAATGTCTTTTAAAAAATGACTTTCAACACTGTTTAAAATGTGCCCTCCATTTTGTGTCCTAGGAGCATTGTTCTAACCCCTCCATTTTGTTTCTTAGGAGCATTGTTCTAACCCCTCCATTTTGTTTCTTAGGAGCATTGTTCTAACCCCTCCATTTTGTTTCTTAGGAGCATTGTTCTAACCCCTCCATCTTGTTTCTTAGGAGCATTGTTCTAACCCCTCCATCTTGTGTCCTAGGAGCAGCATCAAGTCATCAAACCACCAGTCTTCTTCCTCCTCCTCCTCTTCCTCCCTCTCTTCCTGCTCTTCCTCCTCCGCTCTGGCTCAGGAGCTTACCCACAATGCATCAGCGCTGCCCGAGACCGAGGCCAACGCAGTGGACTGGACATACGACCCCAACGAGCCCCGATACTGCATCTGCAACCAGGTAGGGGGGGGGGGTGTCTCTCTCTCTCTCTCTCTCTCTCTCTCTCTCTCTCTCTCTCTCTCTCTCTCTCTCTCTCTCTCTCTCTCTCTCTCTCTCTCTCTCTCTGTGTGTCTGTCTGCTCCT
Source organism: Hyperoplus lanceolatus (assembly GCA_026929865.2). Lineage (NCBI taxonomy): Eukaryota > Metazoa > Chordata > Actinopteri > Uranoscopiformes > Ammodytidae > Hyperoplus > Hyperoplus lanceolatus. The sequence continues at coordinate 24,953,562 of CM049416.1, forward strand.
TGTGTCTGCTGTGTGTGGGGGGGGGGGGCCCCCCCCCGTGTGTGTCTGTCTGCTGCGTGTGGGGGGTCTCTCTCTCTCTCTCTCTCTCTCTCTCTCTCTCTCTGTGTATGTCTGACTGTGTGTGTGTGGGGGGTGTCTGTCTCTCTCTCTCTCTCTCTCTCTCTCTCTCTCTGTGCGCGCTGTGTGTGGGGGGGGGGCCCCCTCTCTCTCTCTCTCTCTCTGTGTGTATGTCTGACTGTGTGTGGTGTGGTGTGTGTGTGGGGGGGGGGGTCGGGGGGGTCTCTCTCTCTCTCTCTCTCTCTCTCTCTGTGTATGTCTGACTGTGTGTGTGTGGGGGGGGGTGTCTTCTCTCTCTCTCTCTCTCTCTCTCTCTCTGTGTGTATGTCTGACTGTGTGTGTGTGGGGGGGGGTGTGTCTGTCTCTGTGGGGGGGGGGTGTCTCTCTCTCTCTCTCTCTCTCTCTCTGTGCATGTGTGTGTGTGTGTCACGGAAACGTATACTAATTGATTAATTGACTTTTAGTTGATGTTTCAAGCTCTTTTCTCTCTGTTCCAGGTTTCTTATGGAGAGATGGTCGGCTGTGACAATACAGACGTAAGTATCCTCCTCCATAATAGTAATAATAATATATTAACGGTATTACCTTAAAGGAGCTCTGGGGAACTTTCAGTGTGTGTTCATTCTAGCGCCCCCTTTGGACAAAAGCGGTAGTGTTTTTACCACGCCAGCTGTTGTTAAGATGGTCTGGTTTGCTGTTACATGTAATTCATGATCATCAGAGGAAACATGAGACTGTTTCAGAAATATTTAAAAGTTCCTCGTAGAGACTTTAACTTGATCACATTTTAAGCCTCATTGTTCCCCTCAGTGTCCGATCGAGTGGTTTCACTACGGCTGTGTGGGTCTGACCGAGGCGCCCAAGGGGAAGTGGTATTGCCCACAATGCACTGCTGCCATGAAGCGCCGAGGCAGCCGCCACAAATAGACTGCCGCCTGGCAACGTGATGTCACACACGGCAACGTGAGGTCAGAGGTCGAAGGTCAACGGAGCTGCTCACACACACACACACACAGGACTGACTCTGTGACAACACACACACACACTCACACACACACACACACACACACACACACACACACACACACACACACACCTACTCACACGCACGCACACACACAGGACTGTCTCTGTGCACACACACATTCACACACACCCATATTCACGCACAAACACACACACACATTCACACACTCACCAGAACACACACACACATTGTCATAATACGTCATATTTCATATTAATGTTCTAACTGTTTATGTTAAAGGTGCAGTCAGTGATTCTGGAGAACGCTTGTGGTCAAAATCAGTGAATATCTCCTCATGATCCGCTACCTGTCTGTACTGTGTGTGTGAGCTGGAACTAATCCAGTGTTAATTAATACACAGCCTAGGCTCTGTGAACTGGGTTAATACACAGCCTAGGCTCTGTAAACAGGGTTAATACACAGCCTAGGCTCTGTGAACTGGCATGTAAACAAAGGGGCCACTGTAGCTATAGCAACATTACAACAGACAGTCTCCAGAATCACTGACTCCATCTTTAGGTATTTTTCCAGATTTTTTTATTTAATGATTTGACATTATTTTAAGTTTGTAATTAAAGTCATTCGTCTCTAAGTTTGACTCTGAGATTTCTTTGTTTCTTAGACTGTTAATACATCTGGTAACTTTCCATTCACAACACATTAAAGCTGCTTCAAGGAACTTTCAGTGTGTGTGCATTCTAGCGCCCCCCTTTGAACAAAAGCAGTAGTGTTTTTTTTACCACGCCAGCTGTTGTTCCTGGGTGAGCGTATACCCATGACAAAGGCATTAAGAAAAACTATATAAAAATAGCATTCTTTGCACTGATGGTCTCGTTTGCTGTTACATGTAATTTATGATCATCAGAGGAAAAATTAGACTGTTTCAGAAATATTGAAAAGTTCCTCGTAGAGACTTTAAACTAGATATGCACCAAACTGAAATGACTTGGTCCAGTACCGAACACGTATTTTTTCCACATAATTCTGATACTTTGAAATATCTCCATCCTGTCGTCATGTTGACTTCATTAAAAAAGTGCCAGACCCTAACGTAAAGTATCTCAGAGGATCTTTTAAATATTTCTGAAACAGTCAAATTTTTTCCTCTGCTAGAATTTACACACTTGAAGTTCCTCGGAGCAGCTTTAAAGCTGCAGTGTGTAGAATTTTGGGTTTTTATTTCCTAGCAGATTTTGTAGAAAGTAATTATAATATCCATAAGTACATTTAATTTAGTGCATAATAGCTGAAAAAAAATGTTTTGAATTATTATTTTTTCCCTTAGAAAGGGTCTCATATATGTCCATATTTCTGCATATCTTGGACCAAGGCCTAGTGCCGCCATCTTGAAAGTGTCATAGTTGGAATGTCATCAGGTGCATTGTTTAAAATTTAGAATTGTTCTTGTCCTTGAAGGCCACTGTAGCTTCTGTTATTATTCTAAAGGGGTGGGGTTACCCAGGGAGCGTTGCATTCTAGAACTTTGTAGAACTTTCTTGATGATGTCATATTACACACTGCAGCTTTAACTCTGGTTGCTATTTGATCGTTGAAAACCTAATTGGTCGTTAAAACGTTTCTGTATTTCCATTTATCTGCCCGAACACCGAGAAGTGCTATTTTTTGGCGATATCGTTTCTGTTAACGAGCATCGCTACATTAACACTAGCGCTAGCATCGCTACATTAACACTAGCGCTAGCATCGCTACATTAACACTAGCGCTAGCATCGCTACATTAACACACTAGCATGCACATTAACACTCATCTATTAATTACAGGCTCTGTGATTAATTAATCTAAGTTAGCATCGCATACTTATATTAACACTAGGCTTTTATACCTACATTTTGTGAACAGCTGTATAGCCTACTACAGTTTGTTTCTCTTAACTCTAGGGCTAGCATCGCTACATTAACACTCTAACGCTAGCATTGCTACATTAACACTCTCGCTAGCATCTGTACATTAACACCCCTCAGCCAGCTATTATACATGAGCTAGTGCATTGCGACATTAACACTAGCGGAGAATTAAGTAAGATGTCATTCCTACCTTAACATGCATCACATAACACTGGGAACCGCTACATTAACACTAGGGCTAGCATTGCTACATTAACACTAGCGCTAGCATCGCTACCCCTTTCCCACTAGCTATCTCTACTTTACCTTTCTCCCTTTAACACTAGCGCTACATCGCTACATAACCGCTAGCACGGCATTAACACTAGGGCTACAGCTAAGCTAGCTCAGCACTACTTTTGCACTAGGTCAAAGGGCATTAAATAGAAGAATGAGACGCTACATTAACACTAGCGCTAGCATCGCTACATTAACACTAGCGCTAGCATCGCTACATTAACACTAGTCTGTTGATTAATTAATTAAAATCGATCTATTAAGCTCATCTATTATGACAGCCTTCTAATTAAAACACATTCAGACTTCACTCTCAAACTTTCCATGTTTGTGAGACAGTAGAGACACATTTGTTTTCTCTATGTTCCTAACTCGCTACATTCTAAAGTACAGAAGGTTTTAGTCCTCGACTTCTGTCTACTCCAGCACTTTACATACTAGTGCCGAATTACAGGAAGAGTTTTAGTCTTCCTACCTTCATGCATCCCATACGTCTAGAGCTACAGAAGAGCCCCTTTCCCCTAGTCTCTCTTTACCTTTCACCCTTTACACACTAAAGTACAGAAGCAGTTTTAGTCTTTTGTACTAGTCTAGGGCATAATAGAAGTACAGAAGAGTTTTAATGTTAATTTTTCTGTCATTACATTAATTACAAATGAACAGTTAATTTGAGCCTTTATTAAAACATTTAGACTACACTCTCATACTGAAGTACAGAGAGAGTTTTACGTCCCTTTTTACTACACTACATACTAAAGTACAGAAGAGTTTTAGTCTTTTTACTACACTACATACTAAAGTACAGAAGAGTTTTAGTCTTTTTACTACACTACATACTAAAGTACAGAAGAGTTTTAGTCTTTTTACTACACTACATACTAAAGTACAGAAGAGTTTTAGTCTTTTTACTACACTACATACTAAAGTACAGAAGAGTTTTAGTCTTTTTACTACACTACATACTAAAGTACAGAAGAGTTTTAGTCTTTTTACTACACTACATACTAAAGTACAGAAGAGTTTTAGTCTTTTTACTACACTACATACTAAAGTACAGAAGAGTTTTAGTCTTTTTACTACACTACATACTAAAGAACAGAAGAGTTTTAGTCTTTTTACTACACTACATACTGTCCATGGTAACGACCTGAGAACAGACAATAAACTGTATTCAGAAACATGAATATCAAAATGTTGAATATTAAATTCTGACGATTGATGGACGAACTTTTCTTTAAAAAACTACAAAAGAGCTGTTGGACTACAACTATGGACGCCTGATGGAGCCTCCGTAAACGTCACAGCTCCGTGTGTTATTGTGTGTAATTGTGTGTGTGTCTGTCCTACTGTGTGTGAGTGACTGTGTGTGTGTGACTGTGTGTGTGACTGTCCTACTGTGTGTGAGTGACTGTGTGTGTGTGACTGTGTGTGTGTCTCTGTCCTTCTGTCCTTGTGTGTGTGACTGTGTGTGTGTCTCTGTCCTTCTGTCCTTGTGTGTGTGACTGTGTGTGTGTGACTGTCCTACTGTGTGTGTGAGTGACTGTGTGTGTGTCTCTGTCCTTCTGTCCTTGTGTGTGTGACTGTGTGTGTGTGTGTCTCTGTCCTTCTGTCCTTGTGTGTGTGACTGTGTGTGTGTGTGTGTGACTGTCCTACTGTGTGTGTGTGACTGTGTGTGTTTGACTGTGTGTGTGTGTCTGTCCTACTGTGTGTGTGTGTCTCTGTCCTTCTGTCCTTGTGTGTGTGACTGTGTGTGTGTGTCTGTCCTACTGTGTGTGAGTGACTGTGTGTGTGTCTCTGTCCTTCTGTCCTTGTGTGTGTGACTGTGTGTGTGTGACTGTCCTACTGTGTGTGTGAGTGACTGTGTGTGTGACTGTCTGCCCTACAGTGTGTGTGTGACACTGAGTGTGTCCTACTGTGTGTGACAGTGTGTGTGTCTGTCCTACTGTGTGTGTGTGTGTGTGTGTGTGTGTGTGTGTGTGTGTGTGTGTGTGTGTGTGTGTGTGTGTGTGTGTGAGAGAGAGAGAGAGAGAGACACACTGTCCCTATGTTCCAAATCACTACATACTAAAGTACAGAAGAGTTTTAGTCTTTTTACTACACTACATACTAAAGTACAGAAGAGTTTTAGTCTTTTTACTACACTACATACTAAAGTACAGAAGAGTTTTAGTCTTTTTACTACACTACATACTAAAGTACAGAAGAGTTTTAGTCTTTTTACTACACTACATACTAAAGTACAGAAGAGTTTTAGTCTTTTTACTACACTACATACTAAAGTACAGAAGAGTTTTAGTCTTTTTACTGCATTACATACTAAAGTACAGAAGAGTTTTAGTCTTTTTACTACACTACATACTAAAGTACAGAAGAGTTTTAGTCTTTTTACTACACTACATACTAAAGTACAGAAGAGTTTTAGGGCCACAGACAGGAGGGGGAAAAAAAACAGGTAAGGATGTTTTATTTTCATTATGTTGAGAAATGTCAAGAATAAAGACGAACACTCCAAAATGCTATTGGAGTTAGTGGGGCATTTATGTATTTTCAGCATACTACAATTGACGTGTATGTATTGGGACATCCTAAATCTTTTTCTGGCATACTGAATAGTAGGGAAGTATGGGGACTTTAACCTTTATTTCTACAGGTAAATCCCATTGAGACCGAAGACTCTTTTTCAAGGGAGACCTGTTCCCATTCTCACGTTACCATTCACACACACATTCATACACCGATAGCAGCAGGCTAACTATCGACATTCACACAAGGCAAGGTGGGTGAAGTGTCTTGCCCAAGGACACACCAACCATGACACAGGTGGCAGGGCGGGGATCGAACCTCCAACCCTTTGATCATCGGCCGACCCGCTCTACCACCTGAGCCACAGTCGCACATCATTAAAGTAAGTGGTAAGTGTGTGTGTGTGAGAGAGTAAACCTCCAGGGGGCGCCAGACTCATTCAAACACTTCAGTGCCTTTTCCAACATCTAGATGTTGGACAAAGCCTTTATTTCATTTTATGAATAAAAAATGACCATGCTCAGGTCTTTAGAAAACGCATTATTCATCATGTTTTTAAGAAGAAAATGTCTCATAAATCAGACAGTGAACAACATATGAACAAATCCTTCTGTAATAACCTTCAGAATAGTGCTGAGAATGATTATGGAAAGTTTAGTTGATGTAAGTGCTTTGGAAGTTGAGATATTTTGGTTCAGAGTATTGAAAAAAAAACTAATGTTGAGATAATGTCCGTTAAAGATGGTTGTATAGGAGAAATATACAGACGCAAACAGACAAGGTTTAGTCAAATAAACACCTGAATGTACATGTTGGACCTTTGATTTATACTAGTATGAAAGAAGACATGTTATGGAAGAGAGGGAGAGAGAGAGAGGGAGAGAGAGATAGAGTATGAAAGAAGACATGATATGGAAGAGAGAGAGAGAGAGAGAGAGAGTATGAAAGAAGACATGTTATGGAAGAGAGGGAGAGAGAGATAGAGTATGAAAGAAGACATGTTATGGAAGAGAGAGGGAGAGAGAGAGTATGAAAGAAGACATGTTATGGAAGAGAGAGGTAGAGAGAGAGGGAGAGAGAGAGTATGAAAGAAGACATGTTATGGAAGAGAGGGAGAGAGAGATAGAGTATGAAAGAAGACATGTTATGGAAGAGAGAGGGAGAGAGAGATAGAGTATGAAAGAAGACATGTTATGGGAGATAAATAGACAGACATCTTACTAACCAGAGCTTTAATAACACAGTTCCAGCCCAGAGTAAACTGTTCTCATGTCTGCCTCAGAGGGGTTGAGCTGTTGTTGTTTTCACAGAGCAGCTGAATTCTTCTCCACCGCTGGAAGAGATGTAAAACATGTGAGCTGAGATTCACTAACCCTCACACACACACACACACACACAGAGGGAGACACACACACACACACACACACGGAGGGAGACACACACACACACAGAGGGAGACACACACACACACACACAGAGGGAGACACACACACACACACACACACACACAGAGGGAGACACACACATGGATAGAAGCACACACACACACACACACACAGAGGGAGACACACACATGGATAGAAGCACACACACACACACACACAGAGGGAGACACACATGGATAGAAGCACAGAGGGAGACACACACATGGATAGAAGCACACACACATGGAGGGATACACACACTTATTCAGGGCACGTGTGTGTGCTTCTGTCCATGTGTTTTAGTCTCCCTCTGTGTGTGTATGTCCATGTGTGTGTGTGTTTGTGTCTCCTTCTGTCTGTGTGTGTGTGTGTGTGTGTGTGTGTGTGTGTGTGTGTGTGTGTGTGTGTGTGTGTATGTCTTGTCTCCATGTGTTTGCTTCTGTCCATGTGTGTATTTCTCTCCCTCCGTGTGTGTGTGTGTTTGTGTGTTTGTGTGTGTGTGTGTGTGTGTGTGTGTTTGTGTCTCCTTCTGTCTGTGTGTGTGTGTGTGTGTGTGTGTGTGTGTGTGTGTGTGTGTGTGTGTGTGTGTGTGTGTGTGTGTGTGTGTGTGTGTTTTCCAGAAATAACTGCTCAGCCTTCTTCCCAGTTTAAAGGGGGAGTTGCTGGTGACCTCCCACTGAGCCGCAGCAGCACAAGCTTTCTACCGTCAAGATTTCAGAGCCTGAAGAAGAGAAACACACTTTTAACACACTTTTCCTGCTGTGATGTTCTACACAGATTTCAGCCCAGAAGAAGAGTCCCTGTCCTGGAGTGCAGACCTCAGATCTGTGGCTGTTTTCTCTCATTCTGTTTTTTCCCTCTTGAAGTTCCTCTGTTTGGATTTAACTCAAACCAGATGGTCTCTCTGCCACACTCTCTGTTTTCACCGGCTACGAGACGCCACTAAACTCTCCTCTCTCTCTCTCTCTCTCTCTCTCTCTCTCTCTCTCTCTCTCTCTCTCTCTCTCTCTCTCTCTCTCTCTCTCTCACTGGAGCTCACAACACAGAGAATCACTGCTGTAAACAGGACAGATGAAGACTTTACAGGAGCTACTTTTCAGCCACTGTTTTGAACTGTTTTCTCACTTTTTACGGCTGACTGAAGGAAGTTTTTATTGCTCTTTTTGTTACAGAGAAATCCCTGCTGAATCGAGGCTTTACTACCACTAGATTAAGAGTTTTTTTTTCTGCCCTTTTTGCTTTGATTCAAACTGCCTGAAGTTTTCACAGATGAATCGTTGCTACATTAAGACTTTAAAGAGGCTATTTGAGTCGTTCATTCACTCTTCACTCACTGTTTTGAAGGTTTTTTTTTGGCCTTTTAAACGGGGGACTTGAAGAACTTTTATGGAGTATTTTTTGCCCTTTTTGCTTTGATCCAAACTGTTTGAAGTCTTCATGTAGAAATCGCAGCACAATCTGACTGTAATGGAATTGTGTTTACTGAGTGTGTATCAACGTCTGGGACATTCCACCGCAGGTTCTCACTTTTTTTTTTTCACTTTTTAGGACTTTTTTGTTTGAAAAAAAGCAGCTGTTATCAGACTAAGTATTCTCACAGACTCTCACTCAATTACTAATGTTTACCATTTATTTATTTAATCTTTATTTCCATACAGAATTCACTTGTTAAAGCTGCAGTGTGTAGAATTTTGGGATTTTTTTCATAGCAGACTTGGTAGAAAATGATTTAGTTTGAACTTTTTTCAATAGATTTTGAAAGAAGACAGGTTCTGGAAGCTCAATAGACAAACATCAGAGGGAGAGAGAGACACACACACAGAGGGAGAGAGGGAGAGAGAGACACACACACACAGAGGGAGAGAGGGAGAGAGAGACACACACACACACAGAGAGGGGAGAGAGAGAGAGACACACACACAGAGGGAGAGAGGGAGAGAGAGACACACACACACAGAGGGAGAGAGGGAGAGAGAGACACACACACAGAGGGAGAGAGGGAGAGAGAGACACACACACACACACACACACACACACACACACAGAGGGAGAGAGGGAGAGAGAGTCAATAGACAAACATCGTATTGACCAGCGCTGGAAGAAAACATATTTTCTCTTATGATTGAAGTTTGGGTAAATTCAGGAAGTTTTGATTCATTTTTTTAATGTGCTTTTGCCCCACACTCCCAGCAGTTAGTTGTCACAGAAAAGTTCACTTCATTTTCGATTTTTCTTGATTGTTTTTAACAGACTTTTATAACTAAATGTCTCATAAATCAGACAGTGAACAACATATGAACAAATCCTTCTGTAATAACCTTCAGAATAGTGTTGAGAATGATTATGGAAAGTTTAGTTGATGTAAGTGCTTTAGAAGTGCTTATACGGACTCTTGTCTTATGATACAAGTTTGAGATTGTCATCAGCTGACAGGAGGAGTGCAGTCCATTTATACACAGAGAAATCACCTCAACATCTGACTTTAAAGGAGCATTTGACCACGTTTGTAATTCCCCATCAGTGCAAAGAATGCTATTTTTATACAGTTTTTCTTAATGCCTTTGTCATGGGTATACGCTCACCCAGGAACAACAGCTGGCGTGGTGAACACACCTCTAAAGATGGACGTCATTATTAAAGATGGACGTCATTATTAAAGATGGACGTCATTATTAAAGGGAATTTTTCAATAAAATAATGAACAATAATAATAAATACTTTTAAGAAGATGTGAAGGATGCGCTTCCTGCTGTTGCTACGGAGACGGTCCTGCTCCGGCCCCTTGTTACTGTTGCTAGGGGCGGCCATTTGTTTATTCTACCAGAAGTGTCTGGACGCCACATGGACCTATAACGACAGGGACACCATGCTGGATATGGACCAAGACAAGCTGAAGCTAAAGCAGCTAACGCCAGCTAGCGGGCCCGGGCCAGAGGGAGAGGCAAGGAGGGTCATCACAGCACTGGACGACTACAACAGACAGGTCAGTGTGTGTGTCTGTGTGTGTGTGTGAGTTTGTGTGTGTGTGTGTGTGTGTGTGTGTGTGTGTGTGAGTTTGTGTGTGTGTGTTACATTATGTGTGTGTGCAGTCAGTGATTCTGGAGAACGCTTGTTGACAAAATTACTTTTTGTTAAAATCAGTGAATATCTCCTCATGATCCATTACCTGTCTGTCTGCTACCTGTCTGTCTCCTCATGATCCGCTACCTGTCTGTCTTCTACCTGTCTGTCTCCTCATGATCCACTACCTGTCTGTCTGCTACCTGTCTGTCTCCTCATGATCCATTACCTGTCTGTCTGCTACCTGTCTGTCTCCTCATGATCCATTACCTGTCTGTCTGCTACCTGTCTGTCTCCTCATGATCCACTACCTGTCTGTCTGCTACCTGTCTGTCTCCTCATGATCCACTACCTGTCTGTCTGCTACCTGTCTGTCTCCTCATGATCCATTACCTGTCTGTCTGCTACCTGTCTGTCTCCTCATGATCCACTACCTGTCTGTCTGCTACCTGTCTGTCTCCTCATGATCCACTACCTGTCTGTCTGCTACCTGTCTGTCTCCTCATGATCCATTACCTGTCTGTCTGCTACCTGTCTGTCTCCTCATGATCCGCTACCTGTCTGTCTGCTACCTGTCTGTCTCCTCATGATCCACTACCTGTCTGTCTGCTACCTGTCTGTCTCCTCATGATCCATTACCTGTCTGTCTGCTACCTGTCTGTCTCCTCATGATCCACTACCTGTCTGTACTGTGTGTCTGTCTCCTCATGATCCACTACCTGTCTGTACTGTGTGTCTGTCTCCTCATGATCCACTACCTGTCTGTACTGTGTGAGTGCACTGACATTTATTTTCTGTTAACAGCCTAGGCTCTGTGAACTGGTATTTAAACAAAGGGCACACCGTAGCTATAGCAACATGCCGGTTTACAGAGCCTAGGCTGAGTATTAACTAATAACAAGTATCTTTTAATTCAAACATCACTCAGTTGTTCTATAAACATAAATATTCACAAAAGTTAAAATCTAGTTGTATAAGTTCAGTCTGGTTTATATAAGTAAAAGTGTCTCAGAGGAACTTTCAGTGTGTGTTCATTCTAGCGCCCCCCTTTGGACTAAAGCGGTAGTGTTTTTACCACGCCAGCTGTTGTTCCTGGGTGAGCGTATACCCATGACAAAGGCATTAAGAAAAACTATATAAAAATAGCATTCTTTGCACTGATGGTCTGGTTTGCTGTTACATGTAATTTATGATCATCAGAGGAGAA
>CM049416.1:24980000-24985000 GCA_026929865.2 Hyperoplus lanceolatus
TCTGCCTGTCTGTCTGTCTGTCTGTCTTCTTCTCAGCAGACCTGGGTTCATAAACACCGGGGTGGTTCTCTGCATGTCATTCCCCTCTCTGACACATTTCATCTCCGTCTCTACAAACTGTCAATTAGCGAAAAATTGCAAAAAAAAATTATCTTAAAAAAATTAAGCATGTTCCTGAAAATGACTGTGAAAGTTATGTTTGACTTCATACAAGCCACAAAACTGTCTGTCTGTCTGTCTGTCTGTCTGTCTGTCTGTCTGTCTGTCTGTCTGTCTGTCTGTCTGCCTGCCTGCCTGTCTGTCTGTCTGTCTGCCTGTCTGTCTCTTCCAGGTGTGTGTTGTGTTACCAGCTCTTGACGTTCACTCTGATGTTCAGCGGTTCTGACTCACCTGTCGTCGTCCAGGTAATGAATAAATAAATAAATGATTTAACATTACAACAGGATGTTACTGTTACACATGGTGAAAGTAGTTTTAGCCATTTAAAGGTGCAGTCAGTCATTCTGGAGAACGCTTGTTGTCCAAATCAGTGAATATCTCCTCATGATCCACTACCTGTCTGTACTGAGTGAATATCTCCTCATGATCCACTACCTGTCTGTACTGAGTGAATATCTCCTCATGATCCACTACCTGTCTGTACTGTGTGTGCTGCTAGTTATGGTGGTCCTCTTTGATTACATGCCAGTTTACAGAGCCTAGGCTGTGTATTAACACATAAGGAACACATGCTTAAACCTGCAGTGTGTAGAATTTTGGGTTTTATTTCCTAGCAGATTTTGTAGAAAGTAATTATAATATCCATAAGTACGTTTAGCCTAATTTAGTGCATAATAGCTGAACATTTTTTTATTTAATTATTTATTTCTTCCCTTAGAAAGGGTCTCATATATGTCCATATTTCTGCATATTTTGGACCAAAGCCCAGTGCCGCCATCTTGAAAGTGTCATAGTTGGAATGTCATCAGGTGCATTGTTTAAAATTTAGAATTGTTCTTGTCCTTGAAGGCCACTGTAGCTTCTGTTATTATTCTAAAGGGGTGGGGTTACCTAGGGAGCGTTGCATTCTAGAACTTTCAACTTTCTTGATGATGTCATATTACACACTGCACCTTTAAGTTGATCCAACCTTTTCAAAATTTACTCTTTTGGTCCTTCACTTAAACACATTTTTTTTACTTTAATTCTGAGAATTTAGATTTTTTTTTGCCCTCGACCTCCGCCCTTTTATGGGGCCTTAGATTAATAAACAGTGACTCTGCTATAACCAGTTAATAATAACAGGGGCTTTATTGTGAAAACACATCTCCTCAGAAGTCTGTTTAACTAAGATAATTGAACGGAAATGAGTATTGTGTAACCCAGAAACTTCAGAATAAAACGTCTGTTGTCCGCTGAGGTCTGTGATCAGTGAAGCAGATGAGAGAGTGTGTGTGTGTTTTGTGTGTGTGTGTGTGTGTGTGTGTGTGTGTGTGTGTGTGTGTGTGTGTGTGAGAAGTGTGTGTGTGTGTGTGTGTGAGAGATGTGTGTGTGTGTGTGTGTGTTTGTGAGAGAGTGTGTGTGTGTGTGTGTGTGTTTGTGTGTGTGTGTGCCCCCCTGTTCTTTTAATCTTTATAAATTCATCTTGGAGGTGTAAATAATCTAAGTTAAAGTCTCTACGAGGAACTTTTAAATATTTCTGAAACAGTCTCATTGTTCCTCTGATGATCATAAATTACATGTAACAGCAAACGAGACCATCAGTGCAAAGAATGCTATTTTTATATAGTTTTTCTTAATGCCTTTGTCATGGGTATACGTCACCCAGGAACAACAGCTGGCGGGTAAAAACACTACCGCTTTAGTCCAAAGGGGGCGCTAGAATGAACACACACTGAAAGTTCCTCGGGAGCAGCTTTAATTGTTTAAAATGAATCACATGACCTATTCTGACTCTCTGATTGGTCGGTTCCAGGTGGAGGCCGATCTTGAGTTTTCTGCTTTAAACGAAGAAATGTTTGAAAGACAAATCACAGAAAGGCAAATACTGGAGGACGACTGATGGTGCTGCTGCCCACACACACACAGGGGTCCAGCCAGGTACACACACATACACACACACACACACACACACACACACAAGGGGTCCAGCCATGTACACACACACACACACACACACACACACACACACACACACACACAACACACACACACACACACACACACACAAAGAGACCCACACACAGACACACACAGACACACACACAGATACAGATACACAGGTACAGACCACTCTATGAAACAACACATACATTAATTTCTGACAATTGTAGATTTGCATTATTGGTGGGTAACTTCTCTGACCAATACAGGCGGGTTGTGAATGAAGGACACTGGAGCGTAGTGACCGTTAACATATCACCGACATCTACTGGTCATAGCAGGAAGTCCAAACTGGAAAGCTACGGGAAGCCCAGGAGCTTATATTCATCATATTCATACAACCAGGAACTTATCTGCCAGCTATCTAAATGTTGTCGTGTTCACAACAATTATGAGAATTCAAATTCCCCTAAAAGTGTTTTAACCTCCATCAAATATTTAAAAAGTTTGATGTTTAAACCCTTTGTGTGTGTGTGTGTGTGTGTGTGTGTGTGTGTGTGTGTGTGTGTGTGTGTGTGTGTGTGGTGTTTGCGTGCTGTTTTGTGTGTCTTGTCTTCTGTCTCTGTCTCTGTCTCTTTCTCTCTCCCCCTCCCTCTCTCTCTCTCCCTCTCCCTCTCTCTCTCCCTCTCCCCTCCTCCCCTCCTCCCCCCTCACGTTGGAACTCCCATACGAGGTCCTTGCCTTCACACGGGAACCAGGACTCAATAGTACCAACTCTATTGATAATACCAACTCAACTGACCTCACCAACTCCACTGATGGCCCGAGTATTAGAACAAAAAGATCAATGGCAAAATTCCATAATTTAGAGTCCTATCATTGGAGGATAAGTTTGGCGGAAAAATGGGGAATTGGAATATTCCCATGGTATGGTGTAACGTTTTTGGCGGACCATATTGATAATATTACCTACACCTTGCAGGGTTTTGCGAACGAGACAATTAGAGGTTTTGAGTTTTTGTCCAACACCCAGAGAAGCCATAGATTGACATTATTGAAACATGAGATGGCCCTGATTTCATTCCTGGCAAAGCAAGGAGGCCTGTGTGAAGCTATAAATTTGACGGACAGTGCCTGTTTCACTCTAATCCCTGACAACTCTGATAATATGACTAATGTAATATATGCCTTACGGGAGATCAGAGAGGCATTCGGGCGTTCTCCAGGAGCAGGAGTATCGGCGAACTCTTGGCTACAAGACAAATTTGGGCCGATGGGGGCCCTCTTAATTCAAATTCTGACAATACTCGTTGTTGCATTGTGCGCGATGTTTTGTTTTTGCACACTACTGCTGACTTTTGCTAAAGCCATGATACTGCGCTGGGTAGGAGTGGTGATGCCGGGGGATAAAAACCAGATGCCATTAGTGTTTACTAACGAATCTGTCGAAGAGGATGTGGAAGAGGAGATGGACGGTGAACTAATTGACATGTACCCAATGTAATTATCTCATCTCGCCATTTTCTATGCTTTACCTGAGATCATTTTGAAATCGCATTTAATCTTTCATTTATCCAATATTGTTAAGGGAATTATATTTGTTGTTTAAGGTCACATATACACCTTCATTTGATCATTTTATGTTAAAGGGTTTTGTACTCAAATTTTGTTTTTTATTTTTTGTCTTTGTCAACTATGAATGGGGAAGCAGCAGCATTGTCCGGAAATGTTCACACTTTGAGTGGGATCAGTGTGTACAAGCGGGGAATAAGGGATTAAATAGAATAGCAAATAACGAAAATACTAAAAGCATTAAATTTGATTAAAATTGACATCTGAGATTTTTAAATAATAGTGGTACAATAGTTAGAATGGGAGGTAAAATTAAATAAGCAGTCAAGCACTGCTTCTGATCCCGGAGTCAAACTTTGAACATGTCTGATATGAGCACACCAGAAATGATTACACACAATGTATAACAATGCATAATTACTTGATGTTCTTTATTTTGCAAGATACTGGTTTTGTTCTCCTTTCTTCTCAGTGCAATGGTGAGGATTAAGTGCCGCCCAGGGACACCAAAATGGACAAGTGAATGGACTGAGAGACTCAAACATGGACCAAGGTTATGATGGTTGGGCCCTGGGCAGCCTGGACTGAGAAAGAGATTACTTTGATTCAGGGTTTGAAGGACGTTAAAAACACACCCACAGGATGGCAATGCTGTTGAAGAATGAGATCTGATTGACCCATTGAATTATATAAATGTTTATGTTCTTATATGTTCAAACACACTTACTGACTGTTACAATGTGGAATTCATATTGTTACTGATGTGATGAATGTTTTATAATCATTTGATGCAAATATACTCAGCAATAATCCTAACAATACAATACTTTAATCTGATTTTACTTTATACAGATAATTTTTTTGATAAATAGTCTAAAATAGGTTTAGAGTCTAATGGCCGATTGACACAGGGTCATTTAATCTTAGGATAATGAATAATGATAAGTGTTAATTTTAAAAGGAGTTTCCCCGCCTGGATTGGCCGCAATGGTGAGGATTCTTCAAGTGGAAGAATGGTCGTCTACTCTTTTTACCATTTCTTAGAGAGGTGGCTTTTGGGTAGAAGGCAACAGCTACTTGGCAAAGTCTTTGACAGATACACCTAAGGAGAGGTGCTTTCCAGAATTTGCTGGGAAAGGGTGTATCTGGGGAAAAGGGTCTCCCAAGTAAGCTAAGAGTAGCCAAATCTGACCTTCAATAAAAGTAAGCGATTAGCTTTTTAGTCTAAAGTAAAGTTCAAAATAATGTAACTATTTAATAAGGAATTTAATTAATTCATTGACTCCCAAATTCAAGTTCAAAATAGGACTCTAAAATTATTAGAAAATTACTGAGGATAAGGGGAA
>CM049416.1:25007500-25010000 GCA_026929865.2 Hyperoplus lanceolatus
AACTTTTAGGTGTGTCAGAGAAGTGATCCTTTTCTAGCGGCCTGCAGGTGCACAGGTTAAAATGTTTCACTTCTAGATATCAACATGAAACCTTGATATTTTTTCAGAACATTGACTTGATAACTTTTCTTTACTTTTCTTAATTTTGATATTAATGATAAACATATACAGCACCTAGACAGTCTGTCTGTCTGTCTGTCTGTCTGTCTGTCTGTCTGTCTGTCTGTCTGTCTGTCTGTCTGTCTGTCTATTGATACAGCTCCGGAAAACCTTCAGAGACCAGTCTGGATTGTTCTTCAATCTTCATCTCTACATTACTTCATGGAAATGCTCTAAATGACAAAAAATGTATTGTGAATTTGGTAGAAATGTTGTCAGTAGTTTATATTATAAAACCAAAATGTTCATTCTACTCAAACATATGCCTCTAAAGAGTATAACGAGAGACACTGAACATTTGGAGTGGTCTCTTAATGCTTTCCGGAGCTGTAGATATAAATATAACTTTCTTTATATCCTTTTCAGATACACTACTATCATGAAACTAACTCTGCTAACTCTGCTAACATGAAATAGTTAGAAGCATTTATGTTGATGGATTTGTGTTTACAGTTTAAGTACATATAGTGCAGGAAGTTGCATTGAAAAGTATTAGTTAAGTTTAGTAAGTGATCGTCCATTGTTCCTGTGTATGAACGTTAAACTATGAAAGAAGAAATGTTGATGAATAGACACACATTTAAAAACCTGTTTCATTCAAATAAAGAGTCAACGTTTAGCCTCAAAACTAAAGCATCTCAGACGGTAATATCTAACTCATTATATTTACAGTTTAATTTATTTAAAAAAATAATTTAATATATCATAATAATATAATATATCATAATAATATAATATATCATAATAATATAATATATCATAATAATATAATATATCATAATAATATAATATATCATAATAATATAATATATCATAATAATATAATATATCATAATAATATAATACATCATAATAATATAACATATCATAATAATATAATATATCATAATAATATAACATATCATAATAATATAACATATCATAATAATATAACATATCATAATAATATAATACATCATAATAATATAATATATAATAATAATATAACATATCATAATAATATAACATATCATAATAATATAATATATCATAATAATATAACATATCATAATAATATAATACATCATAATAATATAACATATCATAATAATATAACATATCATAATAATATAACATATCATAATAATATAACATATCATAATAATATAACATATCATAATAATATAACATATAATAATAATATAATATATCATAATAATATAATATAACATAATAATATAATATAACATAATAATATAACATATCATAATAATATAACATATCATAATAATATAATATATCATAATAATATAACATATCATAATAATATAATACATCATAATAATATAATATATCATAATAATATAACATATCATAATAATATAATACATCATAATAATATAATATATAATAATAATATAACATATCATAATAATATAATACATCATAATAATATAATATATAATAATAATATAATATATCATAATAATATAATATATAATAATAATATAATATATCATAATAATATAACATATCATAATAATATAACATATCATAATAATATAATACATCATAATAATATAATATATAATAATAATATAATATATATATAATAATAATATAATATATCATAATAATATAATATATCATAATAATATAATATATAATAATAATATAATATAATACATCATAATAATATAATATATAATAATAATATAATATAATATATCATAATAATATAACATATCATAATAATATAATATATAATAATAATATAACATATCATAATAATATAGGTCATTTCTTTTCTTTTTGTGAAGTCATTTAAACATCATATTTGTTGATTGCTTTTCATTTTGTTTTTGTTTTGATGTCTGAAATAAATTCAATTAATTAATTAATGAGTAAGTGATTACAGTAAACAGAGCTTTGGTCTGACCTAATGGTCAGTCAGTTAAACAGTAAGGGACTGGAGTAAATAGAGCTTTGGTCTGACCTTTCTATCCAGCTGAAAAGTTTAAAACGATCTTGGTAAATCATTTTAAAAACTTCACGGTAAGTTCAACACACTTCACATTCAAAGAAAATCTCTCCCGACAAACGACAATGTGTTTTAAATTTGTCTGAAATAAATTCAATCGATTCAATTCAATAAATACATTTATTCAAAGCCAGAGTTAAAATATTTATTGAATATATATATATACATATTGAGTCTCCAAAGGTTTATTTAACAGTTTTTGGATACAGACTTTATGCATTTTATAAATCCAAAAATACTATGTACAGGTCTTACAAAATAAATAAACACCTGAATGTACATGTTGGACCTTTTGATTTATACTAGTATGAAAGAAGACAT
>CM049416.1:25017500-25020000 GCA_026929865.2 Hyperoplus lanceolatus
CTGACAGACAGACAGACAGACAGACAGACAGACAGACAGACAGACAGACACTAAACTGGTTCATTGATTCTTGCAGACAGAGGTCCAGGCTTTGTACCAGCAGAACCGTGACATCATCATCGCCGCAATGCAATATGGGTATGAGGTCATCGACACCTTCAGCATCACAATGGGCCGACACAAAGAGTTCCTGCAAGGGCGCTGTGCCTGCCACTACCACGAGGTCTGTCTGTCTGTCTGTCTGTCTGTCTGTCTGTCTGTCTGTCTGCCTGATTATCTGTCTTTCTATCTATCTAGCTGTCTGTTTATCTATCTATCTATCTATCTATCTATCTATCTATCTATCTATCTATCTGTCTATCTATCTATCTATCTATCTATCTATCTATCTATCTATCTATCTATCTAACTATCTTTTCAAACAACACAGAAGTTTTATTTTTTTTAATTCTTTACTGCTTCTGTATACTTCAGTGTAAATGGTCCAACGCACGTCACATACACAATGGATGGTTAAGTAGACAGTATGTAGTATGTACATGTTGAGTATGTAGGAGGGAGGACGTTAGTAGGGCTTTTCCAACACAGCCACACACACACACACACACACACACACACACACACACACACACACACACACACACACACACACACACACACACACACACACACACACACACACACACTCTTTTCCAACACAACCTCAGTCTCTTGTCTTGTGCTTTTCTCAGGTGGAGAGGTTTCAGTCATACCCTTTAGACGACACAATGACCAACCGATCGAGCAGTAACCAATCAGAAGAGCCCCACATGGACCAGAGGGCGGGGCTTAAACCAGCCTCGGCCTATCACGTGAGAGGACCAGTCAACCAGGTCTACTCTGAGATCCTGCTCAGTCGGCTGTGTCCTCAAACAAGGAACTAAATACAGGATGGATGGATCAACAGAAGAAGAAGAAAAAACAAACTTTTTCACAATTTTACACTTCATTCAAACTTTTCCAGGATTCTGAGACGAAACTTACATACACTACTAGTGCCTCCTTAAAGCCCTACTTCACCTTAAAGCCCTACTTCACCTTAAAGCCCTACTTCACCTTAAAGCTCTACTTCACCTTAAAGGCCTACTTCACCTTAAAGTCCTACTTCACCTTAAAGCCCTACTTCACCTTAAAGTCCTACTTCACCTTAAAGCCCTACTTCACCTTAAAGCCCTACTTCACCTTAAAGCCCTACTTCACCTTAAAGCCCTACTTCACCTTAAAGCCCTACTTCACCTTAAAGGCCTACTTCACCTTAAAGCCCTACTTCACCTTAAAGCCCTACTTCACCTTAAAGCCCTACTTCACCTTAAAGCCCTACTTCACCTTAAAGCCCTACTTCACCTTAAAGCCCTACTTCACCTTAAAGACCTACTTCACCGGTGGGCATATGAAGGTGTATTGAACTCTGAGATCCTATGTAGTATAAATGTGCAAACATTTTAGAAATCGGTTCATCCTAGCCTGAGAAAAGGCAGAAAGAGTGTGTTATGGTCTCACTGTCTAACCCTACATTTTCCCATGCGTGACATCACACATGGTAAAATGTACATTTTACTAATGTGACATCACTTGAGTAAAAATGTAGGGTTAGGATTAACAGGACAGCTGGGCCAAGGGAAGACTGAGGGAAGGAAAAACCTCATTTATTATATTATAATAGTGATTTTATAATGATAGAACGCTGGTTCTGTATGGGTGAAGTATTCCTTTAAGCTGAAGCTGCTCAGAGGAACTTTTAAATATTTCTGAAACAGTCTCATTTTTCCTCTGATGATCATGAATTACATGTAACAGCAAACCAGACCATCAGTGCAAAGAATGCTATTTTTATATAGTTTTTCTTAACGCCTTTGTCATGGGTATATACGCTCACCCAGGAACAACAGCTGGCGTGGTAAAAACACTACTGCTTGTGTCCAAAGGAGGCGCTAGAATTCTCATGTACAGATTGTAAATAACAGAAAGCTATTTTCCAAATGCACCTGCTACATCATAGCGTCCTGACTATGCTATAAACCGCGTTAGCTAACTCTAGTACATAGCTGCTTTTTTATGTGTGCTAAATAGTTTCAATGCGTACAAGCTAGAATATGATGTGTGTGTGTGTGTGTGTGTGTGTGTGTGTGTGTGTGTGTGTGTGTGTGTGTGTGTGTGTGTGTGTGTGTGTGTGTGTGGCTGTGTGTGTGCGTGTGTGTGTGTGCGTGTGTGTGCGTGTGCGTGTGTGTGGCTGTGTGTGTGCGTGTGTGTGTGCGTGTGTGTGTGTGTGTGCGTGTGTGTGTGCGTGTCAACCTTATAATCCTTATAATTTTTTATTTCCTCATATATCATATAATATAAATTAAATGTGTATTTGTGTATATCGTATATTTGAACCAAAGACACAAACGTCTTATTGAGATTAAAGGAGAAGTAAGTGATATTTATTTGTTAATATAAGTGTTAAATCTCTCTACATTCA
>CM049416.1:25030000-25032500 GCA_026929865.2 Hyperoplus lanceolatus
GACCAGGCTAAATGAAGTACGATGGTCTGGTGGGACCAGGCTATGGTCTGATAGGAGGCTATATAGGACCCTCAAACTAAACAGTTCATGATGTAATGGTTAGAATACATAATCCAATACAGACATGAAACCTGCCTCAGTCATACTGTTCTAATCTCAGTGAGGACAGAATACTGGCCTATCCACAGCCTGTCTGAGTTATGGCAGTGGTGTGTGTGTGTGTGTGTGTGTGTGTGTGTGTGTGTGTGTGTGTGTGTGTGTGTGTGTGTGTGTGTGTGTGTGTGTGTGTGTGTGTGTGTGTGTGTGTGTGTGTGTGTGTGTGTGTGTGTGTGTGTGTGTGTGTGTGTGTGTGTGTGTGTGTGTGTGTGTGTGTGTGTGTGTGTGTGTGTGTCTAACTCCTCTGCCCTGAATATGTAACGTTTGGGAGAAAGCTGCTCGCGAACGCAATCAAATCGCTTCTGAGAATTTTTTATTTTGAACCAAATAGACGTTTGGTTCCATAAAAATATTCATTTTTATGGAACCAAACGTCAGACTAGAATATGTTGGTAAACCAAACTGTGGGCCCTGCTGCTGTAAACAACAAGAGTGAAACAGTAACTTTTCAGGAAGCTTTCTAACTTCAAACAGTGTTCCAGGGCTCTACACACACAGAAACAAAAAGTTTAGTTGATGTAAGGGCCACTAATGAGGAGCAACTCAAAACATGAAGAAAATTATTATAGTAAAATAATTGACCCTGCGTTCCAATCCCCATACTTCCCTACTATTTAGTATGCCAGGAAAAGATTTAGGATGTCCCAATACATGAACGTCAATTGTAGTATGCTGAAAATACATAAATGCCCCACTAACTCCAATAGCATTTTGGAGTATTCGTCTTTATTCTTGACATTTCTCAACAAAATGAAAAACAAATCTTCCTTATCTGATTTTTTTTTCCTCTCCTGTCTGTGGCCCTAAAACTCTTCTGTACTTTAGTATGTAGTGCAGTAAAAAGACTAAAACTCTTCTGTACTTTAGTATGTAGTGTAGTAAAAAGACTAAAACTCTTCTGTACTTTAGTATGTAGTGTAGTAAAAAGACTAAAACTCTTCTGTTCGTTAGTATGTAGTGTAGTAAAAAGACTAAAACTCTTCTGTACTTTAGTATGTAGTGTAGTAAAAAGACTAAAACTCTTCTGTACTTTAGTATGTAGTGTAGTAAAAAGACTAAAACTCTTCTGTACTTTAGTATGTAGTGTAGTATAAAGACTAAAACTCTTCTGTACTTTAGTATGTAGTGTAGTAAAAAGACTAAAACTCTTCTGTACTTTAGTATGTAGTGTAGTAAAAAGACTAAAACTCTTCTGTACTTTAGTATGTAGTGTAGTAAAAAGACTAAAACTCTTCTGTACTTTAGTATGTAGTGCAGTAAAAAGACTAAAACTCTTCTGTACTTTAGTATGTAGTGTAGTAAAAAGACTAAAACTCTTCTGTTCGTTAGTATGTAGTGTAGTAAAAAGACTAAAACTCTTCTGTACTTTAGTATGTAGTGTAGTATAAAGACTAAAACTCTTCTGTACTTTAGTATGTAGTGTAGTAAAAAGACTAAAACTCTTCTGTACTTTAGTATGTAGTGTAGTAAAAAGACTAAAACTCTTCTGTACTTTAGTATGCAGTGTAGTAAAAAGACTAAAACTCTTCTGTACTTTAGTATGTAGTGTAGTAAAAAGACTAAAACTCTTCTGTACTTTAGTATGTAGTGTAGTAAAAAGACTAAAACTCTTCTGTACTTTAGTATGCAGTGTAGTAAAAAGACTAAAACTCTTCTGTACTTTAGTATGCAGTGTAGTAAAAAGACTAAAACTCTTCTGTACTTTAGTATGTAGTGTAGTAAAAAGACTAAAACTCTTCTGTACTTTAGTATGTAGTGTAGTAAAAAGACTAAAACTCTTCTGTACTTTAGTATGTAGTGTAGTAAAAAGACTAAAACTCTTCTGTACTTTAGTATGTAGTGTAGTAAAAAGACTAAAACTCTTCTGTACTTTAGTATGTAGTGTAGTAAAAAGACTAAAACTCTTCTGTACTTTAGTATGTAGTGTAGTAAAAAGACTAAAACTCTTCTGTACTTTAGTATGCAGTGTAGTAAAAAGACTAAAAACTCTTCTGTACTTTAGTATGTAGTGTAGTAAAAAGACTAAAACTCTTCTGTACTTTAGTATGTAGTGTAGTAAAAAGACTAAAACTCTTCTGTACTTTAGTATGTAGTGTAGTAAAAAGACTAAAACTCTTCTGTACTTTAGTATGTAGTGTAGTAAAAAGACTAAAACTCTTCTGTACTTTAGTATGTAGTGTATGAAGGGAAAGAGTATGTGCAGGGTCAACTAGTGTTGGTGTCTGGGGCGCTCCGGTGGTGTAGTGGATAGAGCGTGTACCATATTGGCTCCGGCCTTCGTTGCAGTGGTCGCGGGTTCAAATCCGACCCGTGGACCATTACTGCAGGTCATCCCCCCTCTCTC
>CM049416.1:25045000-25050000 GCA_026929865.2 Hyperoplus lanceolatus
CCAAGGAGAGCAAGCGCAGACTGGGGTACGTGTGTGTGTGTGTGTGTGTGTGTGTGTGTGTGTGTGTGTGTGTGTGTGTTTAACCTTGTGCTATCTCTAACCCCACCCAGAGCTGAACACTGTGATCCATAACATTCTGGAGTCTAAGGAGATGAGACTTTATCTATACAGCTGACCTAAGTGTCTCCTAACAGGCTCCAAGGCTGACCTAGAGTCAGAGAGACAGACAGACAGACAGACAGACAGACAGACAGACAGACAGACAGACAGACAGACAGACAGACAGACAGACAGACAAGATAGGCATATATGAACTATTAATCTTTCCCATTAATATTACAACTAAAGACCCAGAATTCCCTCACAGTATCCATAGTGTGTAAGGTATGAGGATGTGAAGCCTTTCCTGTCACAGTCAAACCTTCCAGGAAAGAAGTGTGTTTCCTGCTCAAGCAGGTCTGACTAGATCTGTCTCTGGTTTATATCATGTGACTAGATCTGTCTCTGGTTTATATCATGTGACTAGATCTGTCTCTGGTTTATATCATGTGACTATCACAACAACGTCATTCATACTGAACAAATATATAAAACTTCCTGGAGTGTTTTTGGTGCGTACCAGAGACTTTTCTTTTTTCTTTCTCTCTCTCTGTCGCTCTCTCTCTCTCTCTGTCGCTCTCTCTCTGTCTCCCTCTCTCTCTCTCTCCCTCCCTGTCTCTCTCTCTCCCTCCCTCCCTGTCTGTCTGTCTGTCTGTCTCTCTCTCTCTCTCTCTCTCTCTCTGTCTGTCTATCTGTCTGTCTGTCTGTCTGTCTGTCTGTCTCTCTCTCTCCCTGTCTGTCTGCCTGTCTCTCCCCCTGTCTCCCTCCCTCCAGTATCATCGTGGGCAGGATAGATGTGAACAGTGATGGCTATGTCTCAGAGGAGGAGCTGAAGTCGTGGATCCACTCTGAATATAACCTATTGATAACCTGTCTCTCTCTCTCTCCCTGTCTCTCTCTCTCCCTCCCTGTCTCTCTCTCTCCCTCCCTGTCTGTCTGTCTGTCTCTCTCTCTCTCTCCCTCTCTCCCTGTCTGTCTGTCTGCCTGTCTCCCTGTCTGTCTGTCTGTCTGCCTGTCTCTCTCTCTGTCTGTCTGTCTGTCTGTCTCTCTCTCTCTCCCTGTCTGACTGTCTGCCTGTCTCTCTCCCTGTCTGTCTGTCTGTCTGTCTGTCTCTCTCTCTCCCTGTCTGTCTGTCTGTCTCTCTCTCCCTGTCTGTCTGTCTGCCTGTCTCCCTCCCTGCAGTATCATCGTGGGCAGGATAGACTTGGACAGTGATGGCTATGTGTCGGAGGAGGAGCTGAAGGCGTGGATCCACGCGGCCCAGAGGAGACACATCCTCCAGTCAGTCCAGACACAGTGGAGCGACTTTGACCTGAACCGGGACGAGCGCGTCAGCTGGGACGAGTACAAGAACGTCACCTACGGCACATACCTGGGTAAAGAGAGAGAGAGAGTGTGTGTGTGGGGGGGGGGAGGGTACATACCTGGGTAAAGAGAGAGAGTGTGTGTGTGTGGGGGGGGTACATACCTGGGTAAAGAGAGAGAGTGTGTGTGTGGGGGGGGGTACATACCTGGGTAAAGAGAGAGAGTGTGTGTGGGGGGGAGAGTGTGAGAATGTGAGAGAGTGTGTGTGTGTGTGTGTGTGTGGGGGACAGTGTGAGAGTAAGTGTGTGTGTGTGGGAGAGAGTGTGTGTGTGTGTGTGTGTGTGTGTGTGTGGGGAGAGAGTGTGTGTGTGTGTGTGTGTGTGTGGGGGGGGAGAGTGTGCGTGTGATGAGTGTGTGTGTGTTTAGAGGGCAATGCAACAAAAAAAAAATAATGTTAATGTAAGGGAATTCTGGGTCTTTAGTTGTAATATTAATGGTAAAGATTAATAGTTCATATATGCCTGTCTGTGTGTCTGTCTGTCTGTGTGTCTGTCTGTCTGTCTGTCTGTCTGTCTCTCAGACTCTAGGTCAGCCTTGGAGCCTGTTAGGAGACTCTTAGGTCAGCTGTATAGATAAAGTCTCATCTCCTTAGACTCCAGAATGTTATGGTTCACTGTGTTCAGCTCTGAACCAAAACATTGGTACGCTTGGTGCCCGAGCCGGGGAGGGGTTAGAGATAGCACCAGGTTAATACACACACGCACACACACACACACACACACACACACACACACACACACACACACACACACACACACACACACACACACACACACACACACACACACACAGCATGAGGTTAAGACACAGCTCTAAGCATGTGTTTGTCAGAATTGAAGTGCAAGTCACGAGAGTTGCAGTCCGGTTCTAAATATCGCTTCATAATTCATCCAAGTCTCCTGAAATATTCTTCCACCTGAGTTGACCTCCAACCTCAACAGAACTTCCTTCAGTAAAGAAGAAGAAGAAGAAGAAGAAGAAGAAGAAGAAGAAGAAGAAGAAGAAGAAGAAGAAGAAGAAGAAGAAGAAGAAGAAGAAGAAGAAGAAGAAGAAGAAGAAGAAGAAGAAGAAGAAGAAGAAGAAGAAGAAGAAGAAGAAGAGATAAATGTGACTGCTGTGTTTAAAGATGGAGTCAGTGATTCTGGAAAATGTTTGTCGTCAAAATCTTGAAAAAAAATAGATTTTCACCTGCTTTTTCTATTCTCTCCTCTGATTGGTTCTCTGGCCCCTCTGCCCTGCCCTGATTGGTTCTCTGGCCCCTCTGCCCTGCCCTGATTGGTTCAAACAGAGGACCCGCAGGTGGACTCGGAGTACGACTACAGGTGAAACTCGAAACATTAGAATATCGTTCAAAAGTTCATTTATTTCAGTAATTCAACGTAAAAGGTGAAACTAACTAACTAGGTATTATACAGACTCATCACATGCAAAGTGAGATATCTCAAGCCTTTATTCGTTATCATTTTGATTATTATGGCTTACAGCTTATGAAAACCCCAAATTAATCTAATCTAAATCTTAATTACATGTAATTTGAATATTACATGAAATCAATAAAAAAGGGATTTTAAATACAGTAATGTCGGCCCTCCATAAAGTATAATCATGCATATGTACTCAGTGCTTGGTTTGGGCCCCTTTTGCGAGGCAAGGGGCAAGTTTATTTCTATAGCACAATTCAGACACAAGGCCATTCAAAGTGCTTTACAGGGGCAACAAGGCCATTCAAAGTGCTTTACAGGGGCAACAAGGCCATTCAAAGTGCTTTACAGGGGCAACAAGGCCATTCAAAGTGCTTTACAGGGGCAACAAGGCCATTCAAAGTGCTTTACAGGGGCAACAAGGCCATTCAAAGTGCTTTACAGGGCAACAAGGCCGTTCAAAGTGCTTTACAGGGGCAACAAGGCCATTCAAAGTGCTTTACAGGGGCAACAAGGCCATTCAAAGTGCTTTACAGGGGCAACAAGGCCATTCAAAGTGCTTTACAGGGGCAACAAGGCCGTTCAAAGAGCTTTACAGGGGCAACAAGGCCATTCAAAGTGCTTTACAGGGGCAACAAGGCCATTCAAAGTGCTTTACAGGGGCAAGATTAAAATACATGAAACACATTAGAAAAGCGAAGGAATAGAAATAAAACATGAATTCTTGCCTCAATTCCAATTAATTTTCCATGATATTCTAATAACATGAGTCTGTCTGTCTGTCTGTCTGTCTGTCTGTGTGTATAAACTGTCACAGTCACATGATGGCGCGTGACGAGCGGCGCTTCAAAGTGGCGGACGCCAACGGGGACATGACGGCAGACAGAGCAGAGTTTACTGCCTTCCTTCACCCAGAGGAGCACGAACACATGAAGCACATAGTGGTACAGGTGGGTCAGACAGGCAGGCAGAGAGACAGACAGACAGGCAGGCAGACAGACAGACAGAGAGACAGGCAGACAGACAGACAGACAGGCAGACAGACAGACAGACAGACAGACGCATAGTGGTACAGGTGGGTCAGACAGGCAGACAGAGAGACAGGCAGACAGACAGGCAGACAGACAGACAGACAGACAGACAGACACATAGTGGTACAGGTGGGTCAGACAGGCAGACAGACAGACAGACAGACAGACAGACAGACAGACACATAGTGGTACAGGTGGGTCAGACAGGCAGGCAGGCAGACAGACAGCCAGGCAGGCAGGCAGGCAGACAGACAGACTGAGAGACAGACAGACAGACAGACGGACACACACACACACACACACACACACACACACACACACACACACACACACACACACACACACACACACACACACACACACACACACACACACACACACACACACACACACACACACAGATCAGTGTGTTCAATGTTCACACAGACATCACTATGAACATTACACACACAACGTTTCACCATCAGTCTCAAGCCAGAGAGAAACTGTCAGAGAACTGGACTGTTTTTATTTCTCTCAGGAAACAATGGAGGACATCGATAAGAACGGAGACGGATTCATCGATCTGAAGGAATATATCGGTGAGAAACCGCACACTAACTAGTACACACTAAAGGTGCAGTAAACGGAATGGTTCTTTTAGCTAACTTCCTGTCAGTTACTGCAGTTAGCAGTCCCCTCCCTCGTCCCCACGTCACCACATTAATGCACTGCGGTCTTCAAGCAGCGAGTTATCTAGCATCATCTCAGATCCATAAGTGTGATAAAACATGATAAAAACCATCAAAACAGACATTGGGAAGGACTTTTACCTGCTCCGCCATTGTAGGCGCATAAACATTCACCCATCTGTTGCTCTGGCGTGCACCGGCAGTGAGACCATGGAGTGTATATACTATATATGAGTGAGACGAGTGTCGGTTTGTAGCGTTCTCTCTTCTGATTGGATAAACATTTCGGGATACTACAATAAGTCTATTTGCCAATTACATGCAGAGCAGCTGACTGAGAGATGGGCTTTATGAAACGTGCACATTATGTAAGTGATCACTGTATGAATAAAGAGCGATTTAACACTTATATT
>CM049416.1:25055000-25082500 GCA_026929865.2 Hyperoplus lanceolatus
CACACACACACACACACACACACACACACACACACACCAACAATCACTCACTCACACACACACACACCACACACACACACACACCAACAATCACTCACTCACTCACACACACACACACACACACACACACACACACACCAACAATCACTCACTCACTCAGACACCCACACACAAACAATCACTCACTCACACACACACACACACACACACCAACAAACACACACACACACACACACACACACACACACACACACACACACACACACACACACACA
The DNA here is from genome assembly GCA_026929865.2 of Hyperoplus lanceolatus. Taxonomy (NCBI): domain Eukaryota; kingdom Metazoa; phylum Chordata; class Actinopteri; order Uranoscopiformes; family Ammodytidae; genus Hyperoplus; species Hyperoplus lanceolatus. Next base: position 25,055,276 of record CM049416.1, read on the forward strand.
CACACACACACACACACACACACACACCAACAATCACTCACTCACACACACACACACACACACCAACAATCACTCACTCACTCAGACACCCACTCACACACCCACACACACACCAGCCAAATATAGCCAATGGGGGGGGGTGGCACCAAATGATTAGACTCTTAAAATATTGTTTTCATATTTTATATCGGCCATTTATACTGGAAGAGAGACACACACGTAACAAATGAACAGTTTTTAGGATTATTAATGGAAATAAAAATAACTGAGATTGTGATTTGGGTGTAAAATAATTCCCCCCCCCCCTCCCCCATCATGGCGCCAAATTTATGTAAACAAAATCCGCGATTCAAAATGGTCCTTCAAACGGAAGCTTTTTTGTCAGAATACTTTATAAAGGGATAGGCAAAAGGCAAGGCTTATTGACCGTTATTTCTATCTGCTAATGTGACGCCGCGAAGGTGTGGAGAGCATAGGTAGAGTGTGGCAGAGAGAGAGAGACAATACACTTTGAACCGACTGGTGACCCAGCGCATTGGGTTGAAGTGACCGCGAAAATAAGGCTCAACATTCTTTGCGGTCAGCCATTCCTATGAGGAGGACCACTGGACCTGAATGGACCTGACCGGACCTCCAACTTTGTTCCACTGGACTCGGTATACATTAAATAAAATCGGTAAGTTCACAAAACTGAACGTTGATAGGACATTGTGTATAACTGATAAAGCCTAACACCATGTAGCTCTGTTGCCTTTAAACTGGCTTCACAATTTCCCCGTTAGTCTCGGGCTTATGTTTTGCTCGCTGTTTATTGACTCTTTGTGGTTTAACTGGGTATTGTGATTATTTTACGGGGGAAAGGGAGTAAGAGGGATGCTTGCTGCTGTAGTCGGTTTTCCCTGTGTTAATCTAACATCATATTATTTATTTTACCCACGGGACCCCGTTCATTTCACTGTCGGAACAGTTGAGCTAATGGTTAGCGGATAACGGCTGCTCTAGTCGGATCTTAACTGTCAGTTCTTCAGACGGCAAAGTGACAGCCAACAGCTCCTTCTTGTTCCATTACGTTCATAGACGGTATAAAACTACTTTCAGACATATTAAAGTTGATTCACCGTCAACAAATGCTGAAAATACGGTGTTTCGTGATCGCTAGCAAGCTAGCTAATGTTACGTTTCCTCAACGGTCTTCTATGACTAATGTACTTGTGAACTGACTGGTGACCAATGTAAATGCTTTTAATGTGGAACCAAGAAATGCTCCGTTTGCATTAGCAGCTGTGATTAGCAGTACCTTCACAAAGCTACAGAGAGTGTTTTTCCTGTCGGTCTACCTTATCTGCACTCACTTTCTCTACTGTAAAAGTAAGCAATGCCACCGTACTCTGTTGCAAGAATACAGGATTCAATTCAATTATTTGGCCAGAGCGATAAGATCTGCTTTCTGCATTTCAGTCAGTTGTTGTTATGCTCTGAAAACGAGCAAAGACTACAGTTGCTCAGACTAGTGACTGTCGTGAGAAAGTCAAGCAAACGGTGATATTGTGTATAGCATCAGGTTTATTTTCAATCAAGAATAGCAAGAATTCTCCGCGGAGAGGCCACTGGTTCAAACACACGTGAGGTGTAACAAGAAGTGGCCACATGTCCTTCAAGTCATGAACTATTTAAGGACATGTAATTGGGAGACAGACAGGTAGAGCTGGGTGGGGGGAAGGAGGGGAAGGCAGGTTGGGAGGCAGACAGGTCTTGAGATATACATTCATATTATAATCGTGGGTGGGGCAGGCTGACCCAGAACAGCAGGAGGCTGTCTGCAGGAACATTGTCACCTTTCAAATGTATAGTCAGGCTGGCTCCACACGGGAGATTGAGGGGGGATGGTGGGGGGGGGAGAGAGAGGGGCTGAGTGGTTTGTTGGAAAACACATTCAATATATCTATATATCATGGTCTATACAGGTCTGTAGCAAATGTTTACTATTGCATTATTAAATATTCTAACATTCCAGAGTCCAGAGATCTATCATATGCAAAATCTGCTACCACACTTCACTCTTTTTATCATATATGATAACATAAAAGATAGCAAACCACAGTAAGGTAAACGAACACTAGGGGAACAAATAAACCCCAAAACAGTGAAAATGTAAGGAAAAAGGAATAACAGGGAAAAATAAAACCTCGCAAGGAAAAAGTAAACCCAGGACAGGCCAAAATTAACACAAACAGAAACTTGATCAATGGGAAAAAACCTCAATAGGCGTTATAGAGGAAAACATTAAACCAAATCTCTGTGTAAAAGAAACAAAACAAAGGTTTAAGGCCAAAGAAATAATGAAAAGCTGAAACCAAAAAAACGATAAGGCAAAATAGTCCTAGAATGCCTGTAAAGTTCAAAGAGCCCCAAGGGTAGCAGAAAGGCACGGACAAGCAGCAAAAGCCACCACTGGAGGCAAAAATCAAGTTCATCGCCATCCGAATAAGGACAAACCTTCGCTTAAGGTCATCTGCCCGGGTGTAGGGGATAGGGGAGCTGTGGAGGATGTGGGGAGCAGATGGCAAATCCAGTCATCAGGGTGATGGCTGCGTAGTCGGTGGAGTGGGAGGGGTTGGGGTTGTTGGTAGGGAGGGGGGAAGGGGGGGGTTGTGAAGCGGGGAGGCAGACATTTCCATCAGGTCTGAAAGCATGGAGGGCGCACACTAGTGTGAGTGAATCCGGGGAGGGGGGGGCATCCGTGGTGCAGGATAGGCGGCCATTGCTGGGGGAGGTGGGGGTCGTCTGGCTCTCCTTGCGTCATCTTCCTCGTCGCTGCTGGTGCTGGTCCAGCTGATGTCATCTGGTCCGTTTCTGCAACCTTCACGGCCGTCATGGAGGAGAGGAGGAGTTGAAAGGGTCCCGTCCGTCGCTTGCATAGTCAGAACCTCCGTCTGGGAGCCATGCCCACAAACCGATCCTCGGGTGGTGGCTGGTCGTGGTAGTGCATCTTTCACCAGTCTGTGGAGAGCAGAAAGAGAAGACAGGGGAGTGACCGTGACAGTGACAGTTGACAGTTGACAGCAGGCGTGCTTAGAAAAGTAGTTTGTGGGAAAACTCAAGTATTTTGTTTAACGGCAGTCATAGCCGCTATGGCAGCCAAAAAGAAACAGTTTGTAAAGGTATCACATATGCGCCCTGCAACTGCATAGGGTAGGAGCAAATAGCATCAAAAGGGTTGTCACTAATGTGTGTGTTGGATGCAGAAATCACCGTGAAGCTAACTTGGCCTTGCTCTGAGGCCAGATGCCGTGAAGCAGAGACATCCACCAAAGATCCAGGTCTGGATGGGACAGCGGAGGCGCCTTTCAGATCAGGACAGGGGGGGGGACACACTTCAGCAATCACGGCAACACAGTTGTGAGGCTCACCATCTTCTTAACCATCTTGCAGAGGAGAGATGAGCAAATTCATAGACACCGCATGAGGCACTAACAAGGTTAATTGAGAAAGGCCAACTAAATTAGTATTAAAAAGGAAAAGGAATGTACACTTCACCGCAGTAAGTCAGAGCCAAAAGAATTAAACAATGTAGTCTTACCGTGGATGTATGTAGTCATCAAGCGAAACAGAACCATAATAACTTACCGAAAAAGACCTGCAAAGCCTACAATGTAAACTGTGGTGAGACATCAACAAGTTTGCAGCAAAGTGTTGATAATGTGCAGCAAATAAAACAAAACAAATTACAAAGTTAGTTGTGTTAAAATGAGTTGTGTTAGGATTTAGGAAAACCACAGAATGTGAGAAACAGTAAAAAGAAACATAAAAGATAAACAGGAATGGGAGATAAGCATATTTCCAGGGAAATATCCAGCACCTAAAAGAGTCTGGAAGCAAAGATGAAGTTAGTAGCAAAACAAGAAACAAGTTTAAGTAAAACTTAAACGATCGCTGCGCGCAATAAATCAACTGAAATGCACACCCAAGTGCACAGAGTTAATCCAAAACAAAATCAAAAGTCAAGCATTCAAAAATGCTGGCAACAAGGTGACCAAATTGTCAGGCAAATGCCAGAGATTCCACACAAAGCACAGAGAGAGAAAAGGAGAGAAAAACAAGCCAACTGACTGATTTTGGCAAAATCAGAGACACCTCAAACTCAACCAAACTAATAAAACAACAACCCTCTCCCTGTCTCACATGTGCTGTGAAGCACACAACAACAACAACCCTCTCCCTGTCTCACATGTGCTGTGAAGCACACAACATCCTGCAACAAAGAAAACTAAAATCTCTCTCTCTCTCTTCTTTTAAAGGTGTCGGTGCATCTGTGAAACAAAGCCAAAGCCTGGAGGGAGGGGGGGGCATTTACATCAAACTGTGGCTGAAATGGTCAGTAGGCTAAGAAATGTAAAAACATAGGTGACTGTGCTTTTGAGAAGTAAAATGGGCATGGTGGCTGGGCCTAGAAAAGGTGGATCTAAAAGAAATGAGCAATCAAGAAAACAATACAGCTTCTTTAAGAGTGGCTGTGCATGTTTAGCTGTGGTTTAAAGAGATGTAAATGAGGGAGTTTGGCTTGAACCAGGACATGTAGTATTTAAAGCAGAATAACTAGTCCCCTTTCTAGAAGGAGGCAAATTGTAACTAAAATGAATGCTAGAACAAGGCAAAAGTGACAAGTGCATGGAGACAGGCTAGTCCAGCCATGACTGCAAAAATGAGAGTAGCCCTTTTTGCCACAGAGGATCCATGTAAGCACAGGAGGTGTAGACAAAGGTATTTGTTAACAGAGTCAACTTAGGTGGCAGTGTCCCTGTCGTGCTGAAGGGAGACTGAAAAACAGACAGAACAAATTATTTTAGAGATGGGAAGAAAACAGCATAAAATCAGACAAGTTTCATTGGGGGAAAAACAGGCAGAGGGAAAACACAGTCAATTCCAGCAATTTACACATGGTGAACACAAGACAAAAGGCCATGGTCAGGACGGAGGATTAGACAAAAGGAAGATGCAAATGATGAGATGGTTGAACTAAGCAAAACACAGGGAGGATCCTCACACCTTGGGAGTGGGCCACAGCAGACGAATGATAACAATAACAAAAGAAATACTCTAAGCAGAAGGTAAAAATGAGCACCTTTGTTGGGCCCAAAAGTGTTTAAAAGTAAATTGGTAAATTAGTTAACCTGAAAGCCTACATTCGACTGAGGCATATCCATAAGCTAGGCTAAAAGACATATGATGCCTCAATATCCTAAGGCTACAGGCCTGAATGCTAAAAAGTAGTTGTTTGAATTGTAGTTCTTACTGTTCCCATTTCGCCTGAAACGGTCATTTTGGTCCCCCCCTCTCTCGTTCGGCGTGCCCTGAAACATCGCGAGGGACGAAGCTTGTCTTTGTTGTTCCTCTGCTAACATCGCAAGGGTTGAAGACACCTCGAGGCTAGCTTTGTGCTTTGCCGTTGCTTTCTCTTCCAATGCCTCCTCATCCTGCCGCATTAGAAGCTGTTCCACGTGGTCTGCGTAGTCCTCGATCAGCTGCATCTTTGCATTAACCCATGAAACACACAACTTTTTAATCATATCAGCATTTCTTTTGTGCATACCGCTAAAATATGCGTTACGTAAGTGAGCTTCATATGCTGTAACCAGTCCTTCGTTCAGATTTTTTGGGGACGGCATTCCACCATAATCATTGAAAACGATCGTAAGACGAGCGAGATAAGAAGCAGTAGACTCGTCTTTGTTCTGTTTACATCGGAGATTTTTCCCATGTCAATTTTGGGAGGAAAAGCAGAATTGCAACGCTCGGCTAATTTGATAATAACTGTTCTGTATAGCGCGTTGGAATCGTTTTCGTAATCAGTGTGTGTCAGTCTGATCTCATGTTCAGGGAATGAGTTAGAGAGCTTGGCCCAATCATTGCCAACTTTCTTAATCAATAGACGCCGTAGCTCGGTGGTTGTGGGCTTAAATTCTTTGCAGAATTCCAAAATTGCATCAGCGAAACGTTTGCCCCCCACGTCTTTTAAGACGGGGAGGAGGACCATTGCGTTTTCAATATCAGCCATATGCCATGTCCTGTGAACTAACATCGGACCTTCCGGACCCGCTACTTCGATCATAGGCAGAGTGTATTCAGTGTTATTGGGGCGATCAGAACAAAGTTGCCTTAAAGGCAAGGCAGATAAAGGACTCGTTGGTGCTGTCTGGAGCATGGGGAGGGCACAAGCAGCATTAGTGGTAAAATCAGGAAATGTACTCACCAGGGGAAGCTGAATCGGCTGCGGTTGGAATGACAAACCTGAGCGTGTAAGAGAAGCGGGCACAATGGGTGGTTCTTTTTCGGGCTTTAGCCCTCCGCTTTGGTGGAGCTGTGCCAGAGGATACAGTGGCAATGCATTGTCGTAAGGTGGTGGGTTGGGGTTGGCAACGCTGATGGTGACTGTGTCGCCGGTCGACTCTGTGGGTGCGTCCGCCGAAGGAAGCACTGGGTCCGGAGCCTCTTGTATTGTGGGGACAACCGCTGTTGGGACAGGGTGGGCCGGTGCTGCTGGTGTGAGGCCTGCGGGCAATACCGCCGCTGTCCGTCGGAGCGGGCCAGGGCTCCTGGCATCATGTATATCGTCCTGTAATTTAAGGCACTGGGAGACACAGTTAATCTTATTTTCAACGGCTGGCTGACACTTATTAGCCCGCCGATTTGCCTCTTCAGACCAGTGGGTAAATGCCAGCCAGTCGGCCCGGAAACGTTTAGACTTCCGTCTGTGACTACTTTGTTCATCAGCTCCCTGTAACTGTGCTTTCAGTAGTTTGAGCTGAGCGACGCTAAAACTACCCCCCATTGGGAAACCAAAGCGATGCCAATCTTGCATCTGTGTCACAGCTGAATCCCCATAATTCGTTCGCATATATTGTATACAAGGCGAATTTGGAGTGACTAAATCGGCTCGTTTGCTAAAAATCATCCCCATTGTTATAAACACAGAAATAAGACCACAATTCTTCTTACCTTTTCCTTGTGGTACCGTGGCTAGTTAACACAAAGCAAAACAGAATGAAAGAACAACAAGACAATACAAAAAACAAAGACAAACAATAAAACATTTATGAAATTTCAAAATTCTTGCTATTTGATCGAAAGCAAGCCCCACAAACACAAATATCTTGGTCTGTAAAAGGGTTAACAATTCTAGTTTAATCTCCCAGAAGGACCTGTTTAATAATTCAGGCTTTCCAAGCCAACTGCTTGTCCCGGTCCGTCAACCGAACAAGTAACATTACCAATTACTAAACTACCTAAAACCTTCCTCTCAACCTGCTCAGTTCAACTTGAACAAATAAGACTAATTCGTCAATTCCAGTCCCGTGCTTGGCGGAAGGCCATTCAAATGCATTAACAGTCACAAAGCACCCGGGCCGAAGCTAACTCGTGGCTGTTCACTTTGGCGTTCTAGCTTTATTACATTAATGGTTAATTAAAGTTCATGCTCACTTCCAAGTAAATTTAAACGGGAGAGTTTCGCTCCGACTGTAGTGTAAAAGTTCCTACAGAGATGCTGCTAGAAGAACACTTTTACCCAATTGTTGTTGCTTTAAAACAAAACATATTCTCACATACCGATTCGGAGGAGATGACAGAGTTCCCCACGGGACGGCCAACAGAGGTCCTCTCTGTCCCGAAATGGAAGGGCTTGAGAAAAAGGTGATCAATCTTCTTCCAGTCTGCTGTCCCGTCCCGTGGACCCTCTGCCGGTGTTCTCCCTCCTGGAATTAACTCGCCAAAAACTGTCGTGAGAAAGTCAAGCAAACGGTGATATTGTGTATAGCATCAGGTCTATTTTCAATCAAGAATAGCAAGAATTCTCCGCGGAGAGGCCACTGGTTCAAACACACGTGAGGTGTAACAAGAAGTGGCCACATGTCCTTCAAGTCATGAACTATTTAAGGACATGTAATTGGGAGACAGACAGGTAGAGCTGGGTGGGGGGAAGGAGGGGAAGGCAGGTTGGGAGGCAGACAGGTCTTGAGATATACATTCATATTATAATCGTGGGTGGGGCAGGCTGACCCAGAACAGCAGGAGGCTGTCTGCAGGAACATTGTCACCTTTCAAATGTATAGTCAGGCTGGCTCCACACGGGAGATTGAGGGGGGATGGTGGGGGGGGAGAGAGAGGGGCTGAGTGGTTTGTTGGAAAACACATTCAATATATCTATATATCATGGTCTATACAGGTCTGTAGCAAATGTTTACTATTGCATTATTAAATATTCTAACATTCCAGAGTCCAGAGATCTATCATATGCAAAATCTGCTACCACATGACATTTCTATTTATTCCATTTATTAGTGCTATTTATTTTCTAGCATTGAGAGCATGTCAGTATTTGAGTTCACTGTCTGTTAGACTAAGAAGGTGGACTTCTGCTGAACCTTTTATTTTACAGCCTACATGACGAAAGATATTTCCTCATTTTGGTTTTGTTTTCCCTACTCCACTGATGTTAAAACGCCCATTACAACCCTACCAGTGGGACATTGGCCCATTGCAACAATACATATGTGCACATTAATGAACTAATACTATATTTCTGTTCATTTCTTAAAGATGGATGCGTTTGTGGAGGAGAAATTCAGAGAATGGAGCCTGGCTGAGTGGATCCCTGCATCTGAAGGTATGTAAATTAACATCAGGTTTGGGGAAAATATATTGTTGCTGATAGTTTTTAATTATATTGTTATTGCAACATAATTTACTGTTTCATGTGTCTTTAGGACGGAGATGTTGGTGCATCATCCATCAACACTAATAATGGCAGAATCAGAATCAATTGACTTTTAATCAAATAATTGTTTGTCTTACATTGATTTCTCACTGTTACATCCTGAAGCTCCTGAGGCGGATCTACCGGGGTGGCATGGGGTGGCAACTGCCAAAAAAGCCTTGCCACCCCAGCTGCCACCCCAGTTGGCAGCGCCAAATTAAACATTTATTTTTGGCTGATAAGAGACATTTACGAGCGCGAGTTTCAAATGTCCGACTGCAAGTGAATGCAGCCAGGTAATATTGCCCCACCCCGATCCCCCCGACCCACTCCCGAGACTCCTAACCGCTCCTAACGGCACTGATTTTGAATACAAGGACGGCGTGCGAGAGACGGATCCAAACCTCTCTAGACTAACGAAGCAAGCAGCACAGGAGAGACTACGCTCTCCAGGTATTACTGATCAACTGTCTATCTATGAAGAAATGACAATAATGAGAAAAGAGCAGGGCTAATGGAGTTGTAGTTTTCCTATAAAGTTAATATGCTGCTGTGTGGTGACAATGACTAGAGGTTAATAACAACGTTAGGAACTCGTGAATGCCTCGGAAAAACTACAATAACGTTCACATCAGCGAAGATTGTGCACTACTGTAGGCTACTGATCCAAATTCCACAACTCATTACTTGTGTTACAGTTTAGTACAATATTTATTCATTTATAGTTGGTTGCTCCACCTTAAGTCAGCCCAGGCAGGACAGGATAGTTAAGTTTCAGTTTCGTTTTTCATCTCCGTGTTTGACAGCTGTTCGCTCAGCTGAAGGGCTCGAGCCTCACGGAGCAGACAGCGCGAGTCAGTCTAAAAGTCAGCGAGGATCACTCTCAAATCAAAAAGCTAAATTATGAAATAAAGCTATCTCTTCCTCCCTCTGTCCACTGTACACTTAGTCACTAGTAGCTTAAAGGAAATACATGAGGATTAAAACCTCATTTTGCACTTTATTATTTTTGAATATTTGAAGATTGCATGCAAGTAAAATACCACCAGCCACTACATTCTCAATGATAGACGTGAATAATCACTCCTTCTTTTTTTCTAAACCAATTTGTTTTTAACAATAGAGGAGAATAAATATTTGAAAGCAATACAGAATGCATGATATTACTGCATTGTATTCTATTCTATTGTTGTCACTGGGAACCTAAATGTTGTCAATTACTTTACATAAACTTGATGTAAACAAATTCACCAGAATGCAGGAAATGAAGTGATGAATGCTCAAAAATTTCTGTGGGGGCACCCCCAGACCCCCCATTTAAAAGGTGTCCTAAACCAAGGTTTAATCATAACCTATACCCTTGAAATTCATTAATTATTTTGTTTAATTTTATCTATAGGCCTTTGTATAAGACTTTAGACTTTTAGACTTTAGACTTTATTGTCCCAAAGGGGAAATTCTTTTCCACATCACATGTACATTTATGGGCTGCACGCCGACAGACAATAGACAGACACAGAGTAAACATACATACAGGATATATAAACAGGGTGGGACTGGGGTGTTTTATCTTGGCCTTTTGTTGAGGGCTGCTATGGCTGCAGGCACCAGGCTTTTGCCATAGCGAGCCCTCCGGCACAACAGGGACCTGTACCTGCGTCCGGAGGGCATGACAGTGAAGTGGCAGTTGAGTGGGTGAGTGTTGTCCTGTGCTATTGTAAGTGCGATGCGTGAGATGGCCTTGACATTGAGTTCTGACAGTGTGGGTGTGGGGAGACCGATTAATTTGGCAGCAATGTTTGTGACACGTGTGAGTTTGACCCGGTTTTTGACAGTGAGCATGTTAAAGAAGCAGGTGGAACAGTAGAGCAGGATGGGCTGGACAATACTTTGATACAACAGAAGGAGGAGATGGGGGGAAACATAGAGTCCTTTAAGTTTACGGATGGCATACAGTCTTTGGTGGCTCCTTTTTGAATGTCCGTTGTGTGCTGGTCGAAAGTGAGTTTATTGTCCAGTGTGAGTCCAAGGTATTTAAAGCTGTCAACTGTTTCTACTGTGTCATTGTTGATGAGAGTGGGGGCTGGGGTGATGGGGTACCTATTGTTATTTCTTTTGTTTTGGCTACGTTGAGATGGAGGAAGTTATGTGTGCACCATTGGGAGAAGTGAGTGACAGTGTTGTGGAAATCTGATACAGAGTTATTGTCTGATAGGAGGGCGAGGATGGCAGTGTCATCGGAGTATTTGAGGTAGGTGGTGGTGTGGGAGGGGCTGGTGCAGTCATTGGTGTAAAGTGTGTAAAGGAAAGGGCTGAGCACACAGCCCTGGGGGGCTCCGGTGTTGGTGGTGAGTGTGGGTGATGTGGATGTGCCTACCCGAACAGCTTGTCGTCTGTCGCTGAGGAAGTTGTGCAGGAGATGGATCAGGATGGGTGGAGTGTTGAGGTGGTGAAGCTTCTGGATGAGCAGGTGTCTTTGGATGGTGTTGAAGGCGGAGCTGAAGTCCACAAAGAGGATCCTGGCGAAATTGCCTGTGGAGTCCAAGTGCTGGAGAAGAAGATGCAGCAGGCAGGCGACAGCGTCCTCTGTGCCCCTTTTTTCCCTGTAGGCGAATTGAAGGGGGTCCAGATGAGGTTTGGCGAATGGGAGGATGGTCCTGAGCAGCAGTTTTTCGAAGCATTTCATAATTATGGGTGTGAGGGCGATGGGGCGGTAGTGATTTAGTTCGGTGGGTCGTGATTTTTTGGGTACCGGGATTATTGTTGCACTTTTCCAGAGGAGGGGTATTGTGGCTGTGAGGTAGGATTGGCAGAAGAGGGAGTGGGCAATTGGAGGATATACTTCCTAATTCTTATCACACTATTTTAAATTAAAGTCTTAGGTTGTGCTTATCAATTGCTCATAATAACCAGTAGGCCTATTTCTGTGTTGGACATTACTGAACCTCTTCCCATTTACAGTGTGTTTAACAGGTCACTGTTTGTGACCAAACATAGGAAAATGCCACACAATATTTTTATGAATGATTTTATCTGTATTGTATGTAAATTACTGGAATATTTGAATAACTTGATATTTGCACTCAAGTTAGACTGATGATTGACATCTGATGGGAGTATCTCATATTAGCACAGACAAATACCAAAGACTCACTGTTAACTAAGTACTTATTGCAGCCCTATTTGCATAGCTTTTGAGCCCCATGCTGGTGTATTAGTGCAGGTGTTTGTTGTGAGGCAGGTAATGTAGTAATTATTCAGTAATAATAATCTTTAAAATTGTCTGACACCTTTTATGTTTAAATGTAAGGCTTCACTCGTGCTACAATACATTAAATATTATGTTGTTTAGTCAACATATCTAAATGTGGGGGCTTTCCCAAGTACATATTTATTTATATGGCTTTAATTAAATCGGCATACTGTATATACATCCGCCACAGGTTGCCACCCCTTAAAATCTCCTGCCACCCTCTTGCCACCCCATGAATATTTTTCTAGATCCGCCCCTGCTGAAGCTACTGGGAGACTTACAGAGACCTGGAACCCAAAATAAGTTCCCTGGCAAAGAAGGAGAAGACAGCTGACCTTTGCTGCCTAACGAACAAATTCGAAGAATTGGAAAGCCTGGTCAGGTACCAGAAATTGTACCGGGAGAGCAGCATTGTATGCCTGACAGAGACGTGGCTGACGGAAAATACGCCTGACTCATTGATAAGTTTCACCGGCTTCAGGACAATACGAGCGGACAGGGACACCGGAGCGAGCGGTAAGCAGAAAGGAGGGGGGCTTTTACTGCTCGTCAACAACAAATGGTGTAACCCTAATCATGCTACTATCAAAGAACAGGTATGCAATAAGGACATTGAACTTTTAGCTGTTAGTTTAAGGCCATACTACCTACCCAGAGAGTTCACTGTGGTGATAGCCATTGTTGTTTACATTCCCCCATCTGCCAAGGCGGAAGTCGCGTGTGACGTGCTTCACACCACTATCGCTGGGACTTCAGTCCAAGTTCCCAGAGGCGTTCATTGTTGTGTCTGGAGATTTCAACCATGTCTGTCTCTCTAAGACTTTGCCCACTTTTAAACAGTTTATTGACTGTGCAACTAGAGGTGTTAAAACACTGGATCTCTTGTATGCAAATGTAAAAAATGCATACAAATGTACAGCACTGCCCCCTCTTGGTCGATCAGACCACAACATGCTCCATCTCTCTCCCTCCTACACCCCAGCTGCAAAGAGGCTGCCTGTCACCACCAGAACATTACGAGCCTGGCATCCTGAGGCTGATGAAGCTCTGAGGTGCTGCTTTGAGACAACAGATTGGGATGTGTTCTGTGAGGAGTATGGGGAAGACATCGATGGCCTAACAGAATGCATTACCCATTACATCAATTTCTGTTATGATGACATCATGCCATCCAGGGTAATTCGTTGCTTCCCTAACAACAAACCATGGATAACCAGCAGCCTGAAGGCCTTACTGAATGAGAAGAAAAAGGCTTTCAGGGAGGGCGACAGGAATAAAATCAAAGAAATTCAAAAGGAACTGAAGGTGAGGATTAAGGAGGGGAAAGAAGCATATCGGCTCAAACTGGAACAACAGCTGCAGCAGGATGGAGTGAAGCAGGTATGGGCTGGAATGCGGAAGATCACGGGCATGAAGCAGAAGGGAAGCACACTGCCTGATGGTGAACTGAGTCTGGCTGATGATCTGAACAGATTTTTCAACAGGTTTGACTGCACCACACCACCCCAGCCGCCCCTACCTGGTCTGCTGACCAATGCTGCTTCCTCTCCACCTCCCCTCCCTCTCTCCAACACTCCTGAGATGTCACCTGCACAGAGTCCCCTCTTCTCACCTCCTACTCCACCAGCAACCCCACCTGTGACTCTCCATACTGCCCAGGTTAAGATGATGCTGGACAGGCTGAAGCCGGGGAAAGCAGTTGGGCCCGATGACATCAGCCCAAGGCTACTGAAGACTTGCTCCTCAGAGCTGTGTAGTATTCTGACACACCTGTTTAACCTGAGCTTGCGCCTACAGAAGGTCCCAAGGCTGTGGAAAACATCTTGCCTGGTACCTGTCCCAAAGAAGACCCATCCCACGCACCACAATGACTACAGGCCAGTTGCGCTCACTTCACACATCATGAAGACATTTGAGAGACTTGTCCTCTCCTACATCAGGACTAGTGTGTCAACTCTAATGGACCCTTTACAGTTTGCATATCAGCCTAACATCGGTGTCGATGATGCCCTCATTTACATGCTGCAGAGGGCATACACACATCTGGACACCCCTGATGCATCTGTTAGGATAACATTCTTTGACTTCTCATCTGCCTTCAATACCATCCAGCCACGTCTGCTAGGGGAGAAGATGGAGATGATGAAGGTGGATCCATTACTGGTACTGTGGTGTTTGGACTACCTTCATCTCAGGCCACAGTATGTGCGCCTACAGGACAATACCTCATGCACCATCCTCAGCAGCACAGGGGCTCCACAAGGAACTGTGCTGGCTCCATTCCTGTTCACCATCTACACAGCGGATCATAAACATAACACCAACAGCTGCTTTTTGCAAAAATACTCAGACGACACAGCTGTTGTTGGCCTCATCACAGGGGGAAATGAGGAGGAGTACAGAGACACCATAGAGAACTTTGTGGAGTGGAGCACACACAATCATCTCCATCTCAACACCTCAAAAACAAAGGAGATAGTTGTGGATTTCAGGAGGGGGAGGAGGAGGACTCAACCAGCACCAGTCAGCATCGGGGGCACTGTGGTGGAGATGGTCGCCAGCCACAGGTACCTCGGTGTGCAGCTCGACAGTGAGCTGGACTGGAAAAGCCACATGGAGGCAGTGTACAAGAAGGGACAAAGTCGACTCTACTTCTTGAGGAGACTAAGGTCTTTTAACATCTGCCAACCCCTATTGTGCACTGTCTACCATTCAGTGGTGGCCAGTGCTTTGTTTTTTGCTGTGGCTTGCTGGGGAGAAGGTGCTCGCAAAGCAGACAAAAACAGGCTGGACAAGCTTATCAAGAAGGCCAGCTCAGTGGTCGGGGCTGAGCAGCTGAAAGTCCAGCAGGTGGCAGAGGCCAGAATCCTGACCAAACTGGGTTCAATGATGACCAACCCCACTCACCCACTCCACGCCCTGAAGGTCATCAAGAACAGTACATTCAGTAAAAGACTAATTGCACCAATGTGCAAAACAGAGCGCTACAGGAAGTCCTGCATACCAGCTGCCATTCGATTTTATAATGCACAAATATAACTTTGCACTTTTTAGTATTTATTATTGTATTTATTGTTTTTATCTTTTAAGTATTTTAGCTATGAGGGAATATGTGTGTTGTTATGTCTGTCCAGACGCTGTTTATGTGACACTGTAATTTCCTGCAAAGGATCATTAAAGCATTTCAATTTCAATTTCACCGATATAGCAGGTATTCATTCACAAATACAAACAGTGGTTATTTTGGTATTTTGGAGCTGTGAAAGATACGTCCACACACACACACACACACACACACACACACGCACACACACACACACACACACACACACGCACACACGCACGCACACACACACACGCACACACACACACACACACACACACACACACACACACACACACACAAACACACACACTCACACAATTTAATCCAGTTATGGGGCCGCTGTCCCTCGGACAGTGTGTGTGTGTGTGTGTGTGTGTGTGGAGGACAGACGACTTCCGCTGCTCACGGGGAACTTGTGTGTGTAGGGGGGAGGGGAGGTTGAGGACGCTGACGTGAGTTTCCTAGGAGACTGTCTGAGCTAGAAAGCGCTGCAGTAAGTAAAAGTATTACTGTACGGGCCATAGACAGTATATTAATGTAGGCTATTTATGGGCTTACACATATGAACAACTGGTATAGCTGTTGCGGGCTATCAAAGATGGTGGCCGTTCTGCATATGCGGTACTTACATCATTATTTGGAAGGCCTATTAGAAACATATTGGTAGAGGGGCTACACATACTACAACCGATTAGAAGCAGAACACAAAACAAAGAGGAGTAAACACTTCAAAAGTGAGGCGCATTTTCAAAACAACAAGAAACGAGATATATCCCCCCCCCATTCCCTACACATCTTCATCTTCATTGTTATTTTACGAGATAATTCTACTTGTAAGTGGTAAAACAATCCTTTACAATCCAAACACAGGAGGTTTAGTATTTCTCCCTTCGCATAACAAATACGATAGGCCTAAAGAAAGTTAAAGTAGGTTAAATATCAAAACATATGAGTTTCCGGGGTGCTCTGGTGGTGTAGTGGATAGAGCGTGTACCATTTCGGCTCTGGTGGTGTAGTGGATAGAGCGTGTACCATTTCGGCTCCGGTGGTGTAGTGGATAGAGCGCGTACCATTTCGGCTCCGGTGGTGTAGTGGATAGAGCGCGTACCATTTCGGCTCCGGTGGTGTAGTGGATAGAGCGTGTACCATATCTGCTCTGGTGGTGTAGTGGATAGAGTGTGTACCATATCTGCTCTGGTGGTGTAGTGGATAGAGCGTGTACCATTTCGGCTCCGGTGGTGTAGTGGATAGAGTGTGTACCATATCGGCTCCGGTGGTGTAGTGGATAGAGCGTGTACCATATCTGCTCTGGTGGTGTAGTGGATAGAGCGCGTACCATTTCGGCTCCGGCCTTCGTTGCAGTGGCCGTGGGTTCAAATCTGACCCGTGGACCTTTACTGCAGGTCATCCCCCCTCTCTCTCCCTCTCTCTCTCTCTCTGTCTCTCTCTCTCTCTCTTCTCTCTCTCTCTCTCTCTCTCTCTCTCTCTCTGTCTCCCCATTTCAACTCTGTACTATCTAATAAAGCTTGAAAATGACAAAAACTTATCTTTAAAAATAAAAACAAAAAAACACATGTGTTTCAGTAGTAAGAATGTAAACATACAAATCGACTATTTTAGAATTTAAATAAAATAAAATTCACACAATTTACATAATATCTAAGACAACTGTAAGAGCCATTTGAGGGTTTCAGTCTATGTTGTCATGTCATGTGTAGTCCACCAGGTGTCACTGTCCTATTGCCTAGGGCTCAGGTGGTGTGTCACTTCATGGTTTGTTTGCTGTTTGGCCCCAAGCCCCAACCACAGCGTGGCCGTGTCTGAACTGCCATACTAGCGTCCTACATCCTACATACTCACCATCTATATACTGCATACTCTCTACTCAAAGATCGATTGTGTATGCGAGCTGCGTCTAAACGTTCTCAGTTGAAGTATACTCAAGCAATGAAGAATTTCTTCTTCTTCTTATAAGATTCAGGCAGTTTAGACACTGTTAAGCTTAACCGCCCTCTACAGGTTAGATATTGAACTAGACTTTTACAGTCCTGTGTTCATCATCTGTGTTTTAGACCTCTTGTTTTATAATAATGATGTTTTGAGGCGGAGGATCCCTCCGACGCTCTCTGTCCGGCTCATCAGCACTCAGCTGTCTGTGAGTTGAGCTGGACGAGCCGCGGTGTGTGGAACAGCGATCTGTTCTGATCTCTCTCCACTATCAGACTCACTTCACTCATTTCACTTAGTGACTCTAATGTTGTGAGGTATTTATCTTCATCTCATATCTATTGTAAGAGTGCATGAATGACTGCACGTACAGTTGTCAGATCACGGAACCCCAAACAATGTTGTTGCCTAGCAACTTGCTCGAAAATATTTCATTTTCCTGGGCGGGTAGAATTGACCCAGTGCATTGTGGGGTGGTTGAGTAGGAAAAGTATACAATCGATTCATACCCAAAATCTTCCCGGAAGTTAGTACTCATCCGGGAATTTCTCACATACCCAAACTCGCATACCCAACCGTCACATACTCAAATTGAAGTCAAAATGAGTATGAGTAGGACGTTAGTATGGCAGTTCAGACACGGCCCCAGTTCTACCAGCATCCAATGGCCCTAACCCTAACCCATTATGCATTAACTTCTGGTGGCCAATAGGGGCAGGTTTCAAAATAGAGCAATTTTTCCTTGACTCCAATGTTAAATTTGCCATTTTCACAGCATTGTTAAACCTATTTACGGGCTGGACCCATAAAAACATTCTAGTCTGTATGTTTAGTTCATACCTCCATGACAACACTGAGAGGGGTGAATTTCTTTCTAGCAGGTTAGTTTTTATTCTTTTGGAGGTTAAAATGTATGAATATTAGGGGTGCAGCCTCTTGAGTGACAGCTAGCCGCTTTCCCTCACTTAGCCTCGAAGGCTAGTTGTGAGGATTAGCATGCTAACTCCGTCATCTGGAAGTCGACTGCAGTGGGTTCATTCCTCCATTTGTGTGGTGCCTGGTGCCAAGCCGTCTTGATCTTTGGTAAACTGTACCAATGATGGCTTAAGGACTGTGGTTGCCACTTTTTTCGGTGAGTAACGCTGTATTTACAATTTTTTTTTAATGTTACAACCATATACTGTATGAAACAAATTAAAATGTGTTGGTTTTGCGAGTGTTAGCTCTGTTATGCCAGCTAATGAAATAGCCCCTCTACCATGACTTGCTATCTAGCCTATTATAGACGCTAATCTGGAGCACCGGGAGGATTCGGGCGGTATTTGGGCCGTGAGCGTCGGTGTTTTACAGTCTATGGGCATGGCACTGTGTTAGATACAGTGTTGGGAATAACGCCGTTTAAAATAACGGCGTTAGGTAACGCCGTTCTTTTTTCAGTAACGGGGTAATCTAACTAATTACTTTTTCCGTCGTTACAACGCCGTTATCGTTACTGAACGTTAAATGCGGTGCGTTACTATGAATTGATTGAATAAACTGTGTAATCCGAACGCACCCCTGGCTCCATACTGCTAGTGAGGAGACCGGTGTGTTTTAAGTTGTGTTTTATTCAGTGTGGATGACATTATAACTGTCAGTTAGCGCCGTCACGTCAGTCAGCCGGAGCGCCTGTTTAGTGAAGTTTCTTTTTCTTTTTCTCTCTGTTGTGTGAGCCTGCACTTTGCCGCAGTAATTACCAATCGGTCGAAACGTGCCCTCCCTGAGTTTGTTTGCATCGCCCTTGTGAGTAAGTGCATGGAGTTTTCCCATCTCTATAAATTATAATTTATGCACGTTATTAAACGGCCGCGATTCGCCGGTTGAAACAGCTGTTTAGCGTGTCATCACAAGCCGAATATTGCTACTGTTCTTTTCCTGGGATCTGTATGCTGCTGTGCATGTTAAAGAAGGAAATAAACATAGGATAAATCCTTACTCCTCCTCTCATCGTCTCATGCTTAATAGTCTGACGTTTTTGGCCTTAAGTAGTGTTTTATTATTTAGGCTACTATAGTGGCTTTAGCCGACACCCCTGAAGTGAATCCAGTGATATAGCAGATCAGCACGGTACATTCAGCAGTTTCCTCTACTACTTTTGTTGAGAACAAAATACTTGAAGTGCAGGATAAACCTCTTGCTGTCTATTGATGTGCAATACACATTGAAGGTTATGTAGCCTACAAGTAGGCCTGCCTGTTTGTTCTACTCATTTCAACTGACTTGTGAAAACTGCTCAGAAAAATCAATTTTTTTGACATATAGCAACTTTTTTTTTTACAGTAGGCTAACGCAAATAGTTACTTTCCCTGGTAACTAATTACTTCTATTATAAAGTAATTCAGTTACTAACTCAGTTACTTTTTGGAACAAGTAGTGAGTAACTATAACTAATTACTTTTTTAAAGTAACGTTCCCAACACTGGTTAGATATGTGTGTTAGATATCGGTTTAAATCATATCATAATTAATGTTGGATGCCTGCATTTGGAGCCTGTGTGTGTCTGCCCGGCCCGAGGTTTGTTAAGGCTTAAACCTTTTATATACGATCTATGGCGTAGGTACACTTTTTCTGATAAATTTATGCTCACGAGTGTGCGTTCACTAATATTTATAGATGAAGTGGCTGTGCGTTCTTAAAAACTACTCCGTCCCGCGGATAATACATGGTTATCATATATGTTTTTTTTTCTTATTTTTACATTCGCATAAACTCAAATCAAATATATAATTGTGTCTGTGTTTCCGCAGCTGTGTTTTCCGTGGTTATTACGACGTTTATTATATATATTTACATCTGCATTAACTAAAAAATTAATATACAATTGTCGGTATTTTCAAAAAAACGGTATTTTCTGGAAAACATTATTGATTGTCTAGTGCATTACTTTTATCTGACTCTTTCTGTATTGTTTGACTCAGTGGTCGTCTCTTTGTCCTCTTCCAGGTTAACATGGAGGAATGAATGTGTGCCTCTGGTCTCCCTGATCTCTACGGTGAAAGAGCAACGGTGTGGCACTTCATCTGGCAGCATCTGAAGTCCACCTACATTCACACTATCCTCATCTTATCTGCTTGTGATAATTGTCAATGATTGTGATTTGTAATATACAGTCAAGCCCGAAATTTTTCATACCCCTGGCAAATCTTGACTTAAAGTTACTTTTTTTTAACCAGCAAGTTTTTTCTTGATTGGAAATGGCACAGGCTTCTCCCAGAAGATAATAAGACGATGTACAAGAGGCGTCATTGTGGAAAAAATTTTTTTTTCAGCTTTTATTTACATTTGAACAAGAAGTGGCATATCCAAAATTATTCATACCCTTCTCAATAACGATAGAAAAGCCCTTATTGGCTATCACAGCAATCAAATGCTTCCTATAATTGCTGGTCAGCTTTTTGCATGGCTCCACTGGTATTCCAATTCCTTCCACAGATTTTCAATTTGGTCAGGACTCTGGCTGGGCCACTGTAAAACATTAATGTGTTTGTCAGGCATGCAAACTCGTCACCTTTCGGTGAAACTCACCTTTTTGAAAACAAAATTGGCCACTTGTGTGATTCGTGGAGATCCGTTGAGAAAATATTTTTTGGGGGTGGGGGGGGGGGGTCCGATGGCCGGCCATGGCCGTTGCACACGGGAGTCCTTGTCGCGGCTGCTTATACATTCAATGGAGAGGCGAGCGGGCAGAGAGATGGAGAAGCGAGCAGGCAGAGAGAAGGTGCAGCGTTCTGTCAGGCGGCACAACAAGCGGGCGCACTCCCTTTGAACTTTCGCTTCCGTGCTGCTCGTCAAACGCATGCGCGCGCTCGTGGGATCCTCCGCCCGTCACTTCACACGGGGAGCCCAACGCGAAGCCAGCTGACAGCGCGAGCGGAAAGTCGCCTACCATCTGAAACGGCCGAGCGCGAGCCCAGAGACGAGAATTTTTCGCCAGTTGTGTTGATACATTGTATTGATATAGCCGAAAGAAGTCCCGACGGAGTCGACTGGAAAGCCCAAAAAATACATGACTGAAGTAAGAGTACAAATTAGAGGGAAAAAAAAAGTTACATTCTGTTAACGTTAGTAGGCCTACATGTAGTCTATAGATATTTAGCCAGACATTCAGTCAGTGACAGACAGTTCCAACAATACCAAGGCAAAGAAACCGAACAGCTGATTTTTATACCATAAGGAGGCAGAAAATAATTCAAAAATGTTGCGCCAACTAATGCATTCTCAATGGAGAGGCGAGCGGGGCTGGGCAGAGAGAAAGCGCAGCGGGCAGGGGCGGTCTCAACGATCTCGGGGCCCGTTTCAAGACCCAGTGTGGGGCCCCCACTTTTTTTTTTTTATTATTATTTTTTTTAATAAATAATGCTTGTGCATGCTCCCCGTGAAAATAGCAAAAAAGATTGTGGAAACCATTTGGTTCATATACGGATTATGAGATAATGGGCCCAGAATGCCCCCCCCCCTCCCCCTGCCCCACTCCTCCCTATCCCTATTCAACAGATGGATAGCTACTTTTTATGAACAGTATAGAATTTACACATAGAAAGCTTATTACTGTATGTGTGAGGGGGCCTTCAAGGCCCCTCATGAAGCCCCTAAGACAGAGCTAATAATGCTTTAGTTTTGCACTTGCTTTTCTATTATTCACCTACTAGTTGAGGGGCCCATGATGATTTATTTCCTTATTTTAGGTGATTCCTTTTTGGACCCTGTTATTGACATGAGTGACTGAGCTCTTTGACAATGCGACATTTAAAGTTACTATCAGTATTTCTGGCTTAGGGCCCCCCTGAGCCCTTGGGACTGGTTGCATGCAATTTTCTTCTGAAAGTGCACCAGATTGATGAATTTTACTTTAAAAGGTTGCATTTTTTTCTTCCGGGGGAGCATTCCCCCGGACCCCCCTACAAGGTACAGGGTTCCCACCTCAGTCTCCTTATATATCCTACTGTAAGAAGCACTGTAGGTGTTTATGGTTATTATAGGTCATTAGACTGGTCAGTCTGAACTGGTAGCCTAATAATGGCCGATCCCTCCGCCCCAAACATCAAGTGTCCCTTTTTTTCTTAAATCCAAGGTGGCAACACTAGTGCCTACTCGGTTTATGTGAATCACTTTTTAAATAAATTCACAGAGTTTGCCAACCGTTGTTTTACAGCCATTTGCATTGATTTATGCGCATGCTGGTTAACGGCCGCGGTTGGCGGATTGTCACTGCAGATTAACATCCAGACCCCCCTACCGGTGTTTGTTTTCGGACTTCTCACCTTTTTCATGGCTTATGAGTTTGCATGCCTGGTTTGTCCACTAACCATTTCTTCACCACTTTTGCTTTGTGTTTTGGGTTGTTGCTGCTAGGAGAACTGAGATCAGCCCGGATGCTACATCCGTTTTATACACTATCTATGTTTGACCCCGGAAGGACATACGTTTTTTGACCGCTAGAATCGAATCAGCTCAATTGTTACAGATTAATGTGGAGACTACCAGGTAATCTAATCTCCATCTTAAAACTTTATTTTAAAGTAATAATTTTGATAAGAAAGAGTCCTAATGACCTGAACAATACAGCTCCTTAAATATTAAAATAGATACAGACATAAAACACCCACATGAGATGCAGTATTGGATTTACAGTAATATAAGGGAATAGGTACACCCAATGAGAACCACAGACTGAAAACTGTCAAGGAAGAGCGTGTGCCTTTTGGAATATTTACTGTGCTCATTTACATTCAACTTTAAACAAAATTCAACTGACATAAAAAAGAAAACTGCTGTAAAGATAAGACTACAACTATCAACGTTGTCAAATTAACAATTTTTTTGCAGAAAGATGATCATGTTTGCCCTCTCAGGAAGGATACAAGATCTTTAATGTACCAGTTGTTCAGGGCGCTGTTTATTATCTTACTACTATAATAGGAGCCGTGGGAGAGGGACTCGGCAAATGCATCGGGGCGACCCGTGACACAACTTCTACCTGCCGGCTTCCCTCACCTGCCGCTGTATACGCAGCTGCCGCTCAGAAGAAGCAAGATAACGGCCCAGCCACTGCACTCTCTCAGGTAAGAGGTGGCTATAGGCTACACTTTGCTGCTCAACTTTTTATTTATTTTAAAATGACTCTCCTCGCTTACCGAAGTAGTAGGCCTATGTAGGAGGTAAGTCTGCATGTTTCTTTTTTTTTTTTTTTGCATTTTCAAGCTTTATTAGACAGTACAGAGTTGAAATGGGGAGACAGAGAGAGGGGGGATGACCTGCAGTAAAGGTCCACGGGTCAGATTCGAACCCGCGACCACTGCAACGAAGGCCGGAGCCAATATGGTACCGGACCGCCAAGTCCCGATGTGTGTTGTTTTGGGTTCGTCTCCACCGCCGTGCGTAAAGGCAGCATTATAACAGCCTACGTCATCGTAAGCCTACACGTGCCTAATACATCCATGACAATGCTGCTAGACCGTAGCCTGGCTCCGCCCGCTACCTACTTCCGGCCAAATTTCATTTTCCCTTCAGTAGTCAGTCTGGGGCTGGGCGGTATTAGTGGAATCTAGCTGGAAAATTTCCGGCCGTCCAATCAGCGAACAGAGCGAGTGGCTGAGAACGATGACGTTGAAGTCGTGCTCCAGTTTCAGTTGAATGCTGCATTCCTTTATACTCGGAAGAAGGAGATTTCCGACTTGGTAGTTCCGAGTTCCGACCTGTCTGTGTTCCAGTGCATCTGCTCGCGAAAGTATGGACGCCTACAACCTTTCTCATCCAAATAACTAAACGTTAGGCTCTAACAAGTTACTGTTGCCAGGTACCGGTAGATCCATAGACCACAATATGTAGTATATGTATTCCCTGTCCAACTTGAACGCACCGTCAGAAGCCTTATGACACACGTGACGACCAAACGTTATGCGATTGGTTGGCTAATCCAGAGTGGCACTGGGCAGATCCAATAGTTTTAAACTTCAACAGACACCCGCCTCCAAGTGAGTGAACGTTTGCCAATTACAGCAGTTCCAGACCTTCGGTACAAATTAAATGAAGTACGATGGTCTGGTAGGACCAGGCTAGCTAGACCGCGTGTCTGACATAAAGAGCGATTGCAAACTGTTTAATAAATCCTGTTGAAGAGGTTATCCTCGTACCTTTGCATTGATGCACCACAGTGGTTACAACCTCCTAACCAACAATCATACAGTCCTCCATTATACACACACACACCAACACACAAAGACACACTGAACAAACAGACAGGTTTTAAATATTTTTATTGTCTTTGTCATTGCCATTGTTCTAAAGATCTACGGTAACAGAAATCTCACTGTCATATTTACATAGATTTTCTCAAAGCATCTCAGAGCATCTCAAAACATTAGAATATCATTGAAAAGTCCATTCAAACAGTGAAACTTTAATATGTTAATTCTAGCGCCCCCCTTTGGACAAAAGCGGTAGTGTTTTTACCACGCCAGCTGCTGTTCCTGAGCGTACCCATGACAAAGGCATTAAGATAAACTATATAAAAATATCATTCTTTGCACTGATGGTCTGGTTTGCTGTTACATGTCATTTATGATCATCAGAGGAACAATTATCCATCGTCAAAATGAGTTTCAGAAATATTTAAAAGTTCCTCGTAGCACCTTTTAAATTACAGAATAAAATGCCCTTTTCATTGATATTCGAATGCTTTAGATGCTTCTGTATAGATATATATATATTATACATTTACAAAGTAACATTAAGCAGCTGTAGACACCTCTGTCTTTGAAGTAGAAACTTCTGATCCATCGTCCTGTGCCGTTCCAAACACGGTCTCCATGATGCAAGCTTTGAACTGAGGACACACACAAACACAAAGTCAATAAACTACCAAACAAAATGCCAAACAATCTTAAAAACAATATTTTTAATACAGAAAAATCATATTGAATAAGATTATATACAAATTTGTGTGTGTGTCTGTCTGCCTGTCTGTCTGTCTCTGTGTCTGTCTGTCTGTCTGTCTGTCTGTGTGTGTGTGTGTGTGTGTGTGTGTGTGTGTGTCTCACCTGTTTATTCATGAACACATAGATCAGAGGGTTGTAGACACAGGAGCTCTTAGAGAAGTATGCAGGAATAGTGACCAGCCTATAGTCTTTGTGGTCATCGTTAGCGAAGGCGAAGTACAGTCCAGTGATCGCGTAGGGCCCATAACACAACAGGTAGGATCCCACCATCATCACAATCATCCTAGAAACCTCCTTCTCTGCCTTCTGTGTGGATTCAGACTCCTGCTGCTGTGCTGCCACCTGCAAGATAGTGAGCCAGGTTAGAACGGAGAGGTAAAACACTGTAGAAATGTAGCTGCAAGATAGTGGGACAGGTTAGAACGGAGAGGTAAAACACTGTAGAAATGTAGCTGGAAGACAGTGAGCCAGGTTATATGGTAAAAGGACTCCACTTATGGTGCATCCACACCAAACGCGAAAGTTAGCGCTGCGCCGTGTGAAACGCGTGATAATCACCGTGTGACCTTCGCGTGAGTTGAATATTTTCAACTTTGCATCATTCGCATCTGTACATTGACTTTGTATGTAAAATGGCCGCCCCTTATGCCCCAAACCCGTTTGGTGTGGATGCACCATTATATACCACTGCCCTGATTTTTCACAGACCCAAAGCAACTTAAAAATTTTTGTACACGCACACACAAACACACACACACAGACACACATACACAATGATGTCGCCCATCATAATAACAAAGGTACACAGACAGACAGACAGACAGACTTACTGCTCTGAGCGCTCCCAGTAGTTGTGAGTAGGAAAATATAACACAGGTCATGGGCGCAAGGAAACAGGTGATAATGAGGAAGTACAGGTAGCTGGAGCAGTTATACTCCTCATTGTGTGTGTACCAGTCTGGACCGCATGAACAGCCAAGGCCTTCTGGGATGTATCTGGGATAGACAGGATACATATATTAGTGTCTGTGTGTGTTTTTTATTAATTTTTTTACTTCCGTCTTAAATCAACCAATCAGGTTTGGTGAAAGAAGCTGTCGCTGTTAAGTGTTTATTTGTTGTGTGTGTGTGTGTGTGTGTGTGTGTGTGTGTGTGTGTGTGTG
Source organism: Hyperoplus lanceolatus (assembly GCA_026929865.2). Classification (NCBI taxonomy): domain Eukaryota; kingdom Metazoa; phylum Chordata; class Actinopteri; order Uranoscopiformes; family Ammodytidae; genus Hyperoplus; species Hyperoplus lanceolatus. Next base: position 25,081,474 of record CM049416.1, read on the forward strand.
TGTGTGTGTGTGTGTGTACCTGCTCCATCCAAAGAACGGTGGAGTAGCACATGCGATCCCCATAAACCAGGTAAAGGCCACTGCAGCCAGAGCGTATTCACTAGTGAACCTAAACGATCCGAACGGTTTACAGATCACTAGGTATCGCTCAATGGAGAGGACAGCCAGAGACCAGGCAGTCACCAGACCTACAGACAGACAGACACAGACAGACAGACAGACAGACAGACAGACAGACAGACAGACAGACAGACAAGGGGCAGAGGGGTTAGTCATCTTTTATATATATATATTTTTTTAATTTCTATTTTCTTGAAATGTTTTTTGAGTTTTTTGTAGAAATCAAAAGTTTCATAACATCTGAACTAAAGATCATCAGTTGGTTCAAATGTGCTGTAGACAGTTTGCCTTCATACGTAACGGTTTAGAAGACAGCTGACTTGAACATGTTGTTCCTAACTTTTTCATTTTACAGTGATGTAGTTTACTACTCCTCAACACTGATAGATGGATGGATGGGTGGATGGATGGATGGATGAGTGGGTGGATGGAAGGATGGATGGATGAATGGTTGGATGAATAGATACATACCTGCTATTGACCCCATGGCAGCCTCCATTGCGCAGAGTGTGTATCCCAGGAAATAGTATCCTCTCGCGCTGGCTACGAACACCTGACTGACCGAGAAAGTGACGAAGATAAATCCGGCAAAACACACGTTCACCAGAATGTAGTTCAGAGGCACGCGCAGCTTTGAGTATTTCGCAGCCACGACCAGAACGATGAAATTCAGCGGCGTGCCAAACAGGAACACAAGGCCCATGAAGGCAGCCTGCATGTAGAACGCCCAGATAGGGCCCAGGTGGTACTGTGGGCCCTCAAACGGAGAAATTTTAGACACATTCTCGAATAGGTGGAAGTCTTTCCCCATGGCTGCAAGTGGGTGGGTGTGTGTGTGTGTGTGTGTGTGTGTCTGCCGCTGTGTGTCTGTCTACAACCCGCCACGCACCAAGATTTCAGCCCATTT
>CM049416.1:25087500-25112500 GCA_026929865.2 Hyperoplus lanceolatus
ACAACCTCATATACGCTGATGATTTGGTCATCATGTCTCCATATAGTGCTGGGCTACAGCAACTGCTTAAAGTGTGCTCTAGCTACGGAGTCCAATATGACATCAAGTTCAATCCTAAGGAAGGTGTTGTTATGATTGCTAAAACTAAGGAGGATCAGAAGCTAACGTTTCCTTCATTCTTACTATCAGACTGTTTTCTAGAGGTGGTTAGGAATGTAAATCAAAAATCAAATCAAATCAGTTTTATTTGTATAGCCCAAAATCACAAATACATTTGTCTCAGTGGGCTTTACATTTCATACAATATGATACAATATGATACAATATGACACCCTGCCCTTACACCCTTAGCTCAGCTGAGAAAAAACTCCCAGTAAAAACCCTTTACCAGTAATAAAAAAAAATTGAAGAAATCTCAAGGAGTGTCGACAGAGTAAGGGATCCCTCTCCCAGGACGGACATACTGCAATAGATGTCATAAGTAGAGAAAATCACAAAGGTTCGGTATTTAGGGCACATCATCACTGATGATCAATGCGAATTCTATATGTGCACTGATGATGTTAACGTTAGTCTCTTCAGAGCCTACTGTACTCCATTGTACACAGTTCACCTCTGGTATAAATATAGAACAACTAAAGTGAAGAGGCTACAGGTAGCGTATAATGATGCGTTTAGGATCCTCGTTAAGCTTCCAAGGTGGACTAGTGCTAGCTCTTTGTTTGTGACTAGTAATGTCCCCACCTTTCATGCTGTGTTGAGGAATTTCATCTACAATTTTATGTGTCGACTTCTAGAGTCAAAAACCAAACTTCTACTTGCACTCACTGACACTAAACAGAGTGATACAAGGTTCTCCTCTGGGCTGGGGAAACATAGAAATCTTATATGTATTTTAATTTGTGTCATGTATTTGTATTGTCTTTTATATGGAGCTTTGAGTCCGGAATAAAGTATTCATATCATATCATAGATGGACAGAAAGACAGACAGATAGAAAGACAGACACACACACACACACAGACACATACCTGCTATTGACCCCATGGCAGATTCCATTGCGCAGAGTGTGTGTCCCAGGAAAAAGTATCCTCTCGTGCTGGATATGAACACCTGACTGACCGAGAAAGTGACGAAGATAAATCCGGCTAAAGACACGTTCACCAGGATGTAGTTCAGAGGCACGCGCAGCTTTGAGTATTTCGCTGTCACGACCAGAACGATGAAATTCAGCGGCGTGCCAAACAGGAACACAAGGCCCATGAACAGAGCCTGCATGTAGAACACCCAGGGAGGGGCCAGGTAGTACTGAGGGCCCTCAAACGGAGAAATTTTGGAGATGTTCTCGTATAGGTGGAAGTATTTCCCCATGGCTGCAAGTGGGTGGGTGTGTGTAAGTGTGTGTGAGTGTCTGTGTGTATTTTCTTTGTTTTTTACTATCTCTTAAATGCAGTTTCTAATGTCTAATCTTGATGTATTGTATGCCCCTGTAAAGCACTCTGAATGGCCTTTCTATGTCTGCCAGTGTGTGTGTGTGTGTGTGTTTGGTCCACCGCAAGCCGAGATCTCAGCCCATTTATATTCTCTATAAACCGTTTATCCTCAGATTAAACCGTTCCCTTCTAATCGGCTCAGCCAGACGTCCTCAAACAGACATTTAAATTTAACAAAAAATCTTCGATAATCTCATTATCAACTTAAGCTTTAAGTGGAGTATTAGCAAGACAACGTTTAACAAACCTTTAACTTCCTAAATCTATTGAACAAACAAACATTAAACACTGTAACTTTTAGTTTCTAACAGTAAGTACACGTTTTAAATTTAAAATATCTATTTGAAACATTATCTTCATTGTTTTTTTTTTCAATTCTCTGAACCAGAAATCTACAACTTCTAAAGCCCTTACATCCACTAAGCTTTCCATTATCCTTCTAAGCACTATTCTGAAGGTTAGTACTGAAGGATTTGTTCAAATGTTGTTCATTGACTGATTGCAATTCAGACTTTTATTTATTTTGCTAGGTGGACACAGTTAATGAAAAGTGATGGATAATAGAGTTAGAATTAATTAATTGAAGCTTTAAAGGCTTCATTAAACTAGTAACAGGACGATGTTCAGCAAATTAAGCTTCCCTAATGGACAGTGTGAGTAACACGCTGGCTGACTCACTCCTCCTGACGCCCATTAAAGGACTAATTCACACTTTTTAAACATTTTCATGTCTTTCAATTATAATTTCTACCAGAAAAATCTTTCAAATGTCTAAATATTCAACATCATTAAGAGAGTTCAACTATTCACTACCTTTCATATAGACGGAGAGAGAGACACACAGACAGAGCAGAAATACAATGTTCTATAGCTCTCAGCACACTACATATATATCACACTTATCCCATTTTATCATTCTTGATAAACAATAAGATACTTTTACAGGAATGAAAAATAAGATCACACATCTTTTTCTTTTAGAGAGGACACAAGAAAAATACAGGAATGCACACATACACCAGAAATGCAGATGGCAGCAGGTTGCTGTGGGGCAAGAGGTCCAGTCCGTGATGGTGGATGGCCTAGAGGAAAGGTAAGGTGGCTGACCAGTAACCATGAGGTCTCTGGTTCCTCCTCCCAGTAACCATGAGGTCTCTGGTTCCTCCCAGTAACCATGAGGTCTCTGGTTCCTCCTCCAAGTAACCATGAGGTCGCTGGTTCCTCCCAGTAACCATGAGGTCGCTGGTTCCTCCCAGTAACCATGAGGTCTCTGGTTCCTCCTCCCAGTAACCATGAGGTCTCTGGTTCCTCCTCCCAGTAACCATGAGGTCTCTGGTTCCTCCACCCAGTAACCATGAGGTCGCTGGTTCCTCCCAGTAACCATGAGGTCGCTGGTTCCTCCCAGTAACCATGAGGTCGCTGGTTCGATCCGGATCCGCACCGGACATGAGGGTGTTGGTTGTAAAACTAGCAGAGGCTGGTATTATGTAAGTAAGTAAGTAAACTTTATTTATAGAGCACCCTTCGCAGACCAGGGTCACAAAGCGCTTCACAATGGGAAGCAACAACAGATTAAAATTGTACATCCATTTAAAAGGCCAAGACAATACAGTGATAAACATAGCAGCCCCAAGAACAAACTAGGCAAAAGCCTGCACAAATAAATAGGTTTTTAGTTGACGTTTGAAAGCGTCAACAGACTCTATTGAACGCAGAGAGATGGAAAGATCGTTCCAGAGCTTGGGAGCAACAACCTGGAAGGATCGATCACCTCTTTTTTAATTTTTTTTTATATTTTTTTTGGGCATTTTTATGCTTTATTTGATAGTGCAGAGAGGGGAGTGACATGCAGAGAATGACCGCGGGTGGGAATCGAACCCGGGTCTGCTGCTGGGCCCGGCCCGGGAGGGGGACGCCTTACCAACTGAGCTAAAGGCGCCCCCAGGATCGGTCACCTCTGGTCCGCAAACGAGTACGTGGAACCATCAGCAGTCTCTGCTCCACAGACCTCAGAGCCCGAGCAGGGGGGTAAGGTGAGCAGGGGGTAAGGTGAGCAGGGGGTAAGGTGAGCAGGGGGTAAGGTGAGCAGGGGGTAAGGTGAGCAGGGGGTAAGGTGAGTAGGGGGTAAGGTGAGCAGGGGGTAAGGTGAGCAGGGGGTAAGGTGAGTAGGGGGTGGTGGGGTAAGGTGAGTAGGGGGTAAGGTGAGTAGGGGGTAAGGTGAGTAGGGGGGTAAGGTGAGCAGGGGGTAAGGTGAGCAGGGGGGTAAGGTGAGCAGGGGGTAAGGTGAGCAGGGGGTAAGGTGAGCAGGGGGGTAAGGCTGAATCAGATCACTGACATAGGATGGAGCCTGATCATGCAAAGCTCTAAAAGTTAGAACCAGAATTTTAAAGTTGGTCCTAAAGGACACTGGCAGCCAATGCAGAGCTTTTAGAATAGGGGATATGTGGGTCCTCCTATTAGAGCAGGTCACTGGCTGCCAATGCAGAGCTTTTAGAATAGGGGATATGTGGCTCCTCCTATTAGAGCAGGTCAGAATTCTCACTGCAGAGTTTTGCACTAACTGCAGGCGAGACAGCTCCTTCTTGTTTAGACATGAAAACAAACTGTTACAATAGTCTAAACGCCAAGGCACAAAAGCATGAATGATCAGCTCTAAATCATTTTGTGAACCATCTGCCTGAGTTTAGAGATGTTCCTCAGCTGAAAAAAGAAGTTCCTGGTTAGCTGTTTGCAGTGCTGCACTAATGACATGTCTTTGTCAAAAATAACACCAAGGTTTCTTAGGCTGGGTTTGACAGACTGGCCTAGGTCACCCAAGTACTGGTTAATCCCTGGAATTAATTTATCAGGGGCAATAACCAATGTCTACGGTGCCCACCACCTCTACCATTGTGTCCTTGAGCAAGACACTTAACCCCAATACTGCTCCAGGGGCGCTGTACTATGGCTGACCCTGCGCTCTGACCCCCTCCGAAGTGTAGTAACCTGAGAGGAGATATGCGAAAAGACAATTTTCAATGTAACCAACCATTGACTAATAAGTAACTTTACTTTCCTGCACACAAATCCAAACGTCTCTTTTGTTCATTTTGAGACAGGCCAGTTTCTTATGTAGCACGTTAGCCAGGTATAACTTAAATGTAGAATGTGTACATGCCACAACATCGGCACAAGCAGGACGGTTATGCTTAATGTTGTTGAAAGAATTAAACAATGGTGCTTACCTTTTTGTTTGCAGACATCATCAAGAAATTGAAACCATAATTAAGTAGAAACAAACTTGCCAATAGGACTTTACCAAACCCTTCATGTGTTCCCAGTAGAAATTCTCCATCAAGGTTGCTGCTAAATGTTGTTATGTGCTTTCAATGTGACCAAGATTCAAAACAATAATATATTCCAAAATGAGTTTGTTAGAACATAAGGAACATAACACGGAATGCACAGAAGGTAGGAATCGACAAAAAGGAATTTGTTAAAAGACTCATCTTGGGCTGCAGTACGCCAATCCTGTTGCCTCGCAGAAAACATATAAGAGGATCAGTTTGGGAAGAGAATGAGATTAGCAGATTTCCAGCAGGGAAATATTCACATTCAGCAGCTACAAGAGTTTGGAAGCAAAATCTGTAGTTGGAAGCAAAACCAGAAACAAGTGAGAAGGGTTCAGCGAGAGGAAAAAACATTCAAACGGTCGCTGTTACAAAATGAACTGCACAGAGTTATGAAGAACATGATCATGGGAAAAAACAGGTGTCTCTTTTTCAATAGTGAAAGGAGGATCCATTTCTAAAGTTAAAATCAGTACATGCTGGATCAACAGAGCCAGAAGGAAAATCAAGCATTCCCAAACCCCGGCAACAAAACGCTCGGTGACCCTCAGGTCAGGCAGACGCCCGCGCTGCCACACACAGACAGGGAGGGAAGGAAAGGCAACGGACCGTGGCAAATCAGAGCTCAGAACTCCGACACTCAAAACATCTCAAACTCAAGGCAGTTGCACACCGGTGTGATGTCACAGAAAGAGAAATGTAGGGTTAGACAGTGAGACCATAAAACACTCTTTCTGCCTTTTCTCAGGCTAGGATGATCCAATTTAAAAAAAGTTTTGCACATTTATACTTCATGGGATCTCCGAGTTCAATACACCTTCATGTTCCAACCGGTGAAGTAGGCCTTTAAGGAAGCGACGTCCCAGAAAAATCGAACTCGGTTCGAAAAAATAAAAGACGCAAATTCGCAAAGCAAAATAACGGCGCTGGTGTGGAAGCTTGTATTGACTCTTTATACGTTCAGTAATTATTAATAACGCGCAAATTAATCGCACGGAAAAAACGCGCCCAATGTGCAAAGGCCTTCACACAGACCATAACAGCAACCCGTTTTTGCTCTCTCTTTTCCTGTGAAGCACTTCGCAGTCAAACACAGTGTACAAACCATAACACCACCATCAAAAAATAAAACTAAGGGGGTGCCCTTAGCTCAGTTGGTAGGGTGTCCCCCCCATGGGCCTCGGCCAGCAGCGGACCCGGGTTCGATTACAGCCCGTGGTCGATCTCTGCATGTCACTCCCCTCTCTGCCCCATTTCAACTCTGTCTCTACACTGTCAATAAAGCATAAAAATGCCAAAAAATATCTTTAAAAAAAACTAAGAAAACCAAAACCTCTCCCTCTCTCTTTGACAAACACAGTACACTTCACTGTTAACAAACAACTAATTAAGTGGGTCAACTCTGCCATTAGGCTTTTCCTACAAAAAGGAAAAGTTGAGGCTCCTGACCAAGAGCCCAGGCTTCAGGCCCAGGCCCCGCAGCAGACCCGGGTTAGAATCCTGCCCGGCTCAGTTCTCTGCAAGTCTTCCCCTCTTTGCCCCATTTCAACTATGTCTCTACAAGTCTGTTAAATAATGCAAAAATGCCCAAAAAAAATAAGGTAAGGTAATGTAAGGTTTCAAAAGCACAGTTGCTCAAAGAAAAGTCATATCAGCAAAATTATACTAAAATAAAATAGCAAAACACGCCTGGAGCTCCTTCTACCCCTAACCCAAGTGTCAAGTATGTTGTCACGGAGGAATGGGAGAGGTAATTGGCTAGCTGAAAGGCTTTTATACTTTAACACCAAAACCCCCAGCTCATCACAAATAAATTACTTGTGCCGTGTGTTGATTGGCCAGTCATGTGAGGGGAGGGGGGACAGGGAAGTAGTAACAAGACAAGATTTAGAAAACCTTTGACCTTTTAAATCTTTTGAACAAACAAAGATTTAACTCTGTCACCTCCAACAGTAATTACACGTTTTAGATGGAAAAAATCTTCTTGATATTATCTAATTTCTAAATATTCAACATCATTCTGACATTATCAGAGACCAACTATTCTCTACTTTTCGTACTTATTATATGTGACAGTAACTTTTCAGGAAGATTTCTAACTTCAAACAGAATTCCAGGAATCACATTTTCCTGTGAGGAAAGTTTTTTTATTCAGTTATGAGAATATATCTTAGAAATTGTTTTACTTCTCTGACACCACAAAGTTAAACAATGCACCTTTAAGTCTTTATAATTATTTCTCCACAACACACACAGACACACACACACACAGACACACACACACACAGACATACACAGAGTGAGTGGTCACATTGGGCAGCTGGTCTGATGCTCTTACACAAAGGAAAAATCTTCGATAATCTCATTATCAACTAAAGCTTTAGGTGAAGTATTAACGAGACGACATGTAACAAACGTTTAAACTCTTAAATCTATTGAACAAACAAACATTTAACACGGTAACCTTTACTTTCTAACAGTAATTACAGGTTTTAGATGGAAAAAATCTTCTTGATATTATCTAAAACTTTTTTCTCAATACTCTGAACCAAAGATCTCAATTTCTAAAGCACTTGCATCAACTAACCTTTCCATAATCATTCTCAGCACTATTCTGAAGGTTATTACAGAAGGATTTGTTCATATGCTGTTCACTGTCTGATTAATGAGAAATGTTCTTCTTAAAGACATGTGGAAAATACGTTTTAGACATGTACATATAGTATTTAGTTAGTTTATTTATCCTAGTGGACACAGTTAATGCAAAGTGATGGATAATCCAGTTAGAATGAATGAATTAAAGCTTTAAAGGCTTCATTAAACTGTTAACGACAATGCTTATCAAATTAACCTTTGAATTTTTAATTACACGCTGGGTGACTCACTCTGCCCATTAAAGGACTATTTCACAGTTTTTAAACATTTTCATGACTTTAGATTATAATTTCTACTAGATAAAATCTTTCTAATTTCTAAATATTCAACATCATTCTGACATTATCAGAGATCAGAGCCGGCCCGAGGCATAAGCGAACTAAGCGGTCGCTTAGGGCCCCTGACCTCCAAGGGGGCCCCCTCTAAAAAAAAAATATATATATATATATATATATATATATATTTTTTAGTTTGTGTGTTTGATATTAACATCATATTATGCAAATGTGAGTCATCATACAAAAAAAGGAATAAAATGTTTTGGTCTAGATAATTAATAGCCTAAAAATGTAATCAGTTCATCTCGGAGGAAATCCGAAATTATCTGATCATGTCACGTTCGCATCCATGCACAATGTGTATTGAGTTTATTTAAAAACAATTGGAAATGGGGCTGCCCTCAGTTGCCCATGCACTGTGTTTAGTCTACAGCCTATTTCAGCCTCGTCTGTGGAAAAAAAGATACAGTAGCTGGACAACAGAGTTCTTCTGCTTCGTTCCTCTCACTGCATTTAAATGCATTCATTATTAGGGATGGGAATCGAGAACCGGTTCTTGTTCAGACCCGGTTCCGAGTCAACCAATTCCTTGGAATCGTTAACATGCCTGCTTAACGATGCCGCTTATCGGTTCCGCTCGTAGCAATGCGTCATGACTTCAGACACGTGCTGCTTTGTTTGGGTTCAGAACGCAGCAAACATGACGTCGAGGCAGAAACGCTCTAAAGTGTGGTTGTATTAAACATGAAAAGGCAACAATACGGTAAAGTTTCCATTTCATCAAATGACTCGTGCACAAGCAAGCGCGCAGACTGCGATCCTGACGGTTGAACGTTTAAACGTCCGCTTACTCGGCACCAGAATTGCCCATCACTTGGATTTGAACATACAATGTAGGCTATATGAATTAACGTGTGTGTAAGCCTAGGTGTGGGCAAGTGAAAGAGGGAGATACATAAAAAGGTGAGAGCAGCATACAAACAGGAAAAAAGGATTTCTTATTCGCTTCCAAAGGCCCGCTGTTTAGCCTACTCTCGTTCATCAGCTGTTAAATGCTGCCTTGAAGCACGGCAGTGGGGACGAACGCAAAACAACACACAGCGGGACTCGGTGGTCCGGTGGTAAGGAAACTTTAACAATACGCTTTATAAAGACAGTAAGACACATTAAAAATAATGCTCTCTGCCCGATACAAAAAGCTCTGCCTTGGATTACTTGAGCGATCGATGTGTATAAAACCATCCGCTACGTGTCTGATGCAGGGACATTATATTAGCCTAATAAACAGCGCGGTGAACATAACAGCGTACATTGTAAAGCTGAGATGGAGCGGTGACTCCTTGTCGTTGGCGTGGTGAAGAATAAGCAAAGTGATACATTCTCTTAAAGCCTTTATGGCGTATTTATTCTCTTCTTGAATAGCCTACATGACTGTCTACTGTGCAGTCGTGACAGTTTGACCTGAGGCGTTAACATAGTGACATCATCACGTTGGCCTTTCAGAGTAAGGGCGCAATCATATAATAACACTTAACATACATTAAAGATCTCGTATCCTTCCTGAGAGGGCAAACATGATAATTGTTCTGCATAAAAAGAGTTGGTATTATCTTTTCAAAAGACTTATTTGTGTTTTTTCTGTCAGTTGAATTTTGTTTTAAGTGCCAATGAGCACTGTTAATATTCCAAAAAAATCACAAGCTCTTCCTTGACTGTTTTAATTATGTGTTTTTAGTTTGTAGGGCACATAAGGGCATTTGGGCTTAAAAACCAAAAAAAAAAATTGTCTGGACCAATTAATGTGAAAATTGACAATTTCCTAATCCTAAAGTATCTTGATAATCTTTCAATGCATACACTAGACACTTCTGATCAGATATTAAAGAGAGTTAATACAAACAAACTAATTTGTACATATTCTCTCACCCAATGAGAATCGATAAGAGAATCGATAAGGAATCGGATCGATAAGCAGAATCGGAACCGGAATCGGAATCGCTAAATTCTTATCAATTCCCATCCCTATTCATTATATTACAGAGAAATATGTCCCGTAAAAGTAAAAGAGCTCCAAGCCCAACCCAGAGGACCCTCCATAATATTTTATTTTATATTAATATTTTTATGGAAAATCCATGTGTCCTTCTTCAATAGCTTCTAATTCATCTGACCCAGTGTCTCCAAATTATATGTTCACACAATTCCTCAGATTTAGCCTCTTAATTTTGCTCTCAAAGTGCACCAGATTCATGCATTTCACTTTAAAAAGGTTAAAAAAAATCTCACGGGGGGGGGGCATACCCCCGGACCTCCCTAGGAGGGTCTGAATCTCGCCTGTCTAATATTTTCGCACAGCCGCACAGTGGAGGCACTAGCGGGAAACACTGGGTGTGTGAATGATATTTAACAAATATCTATAGATTTAGCAGCGCTAACATTGGAGGGGGGCCCCCTAATCATATTTCGCTTAGGGCCCCCTGAAGGCTTGGGCCGGCTCTGTCAGAGATCAACTATTCACTACTTTCCGTACTTATTATTTGTGACACTAACTTTTCAGGAAGATTTCTAACTTCAAACAGTGTTCCAGGAATCACATTTTCCTGTGAGGAAAGTTTGTTTATTCAGTTATGAGAATATATCTTGGAAATTGTTTTACTTCTCTGACACACACAAAGTTAAACAATGCACCTTTAAGTCTTTATAATTATTTCTCCACAACACACAGAGACACACACACACACAACACACACACACACACACACACAGACATACACAGAGTGAGCGGTCACATTGGGCAGCTGGTCTGATGCTCTTACACAAAGGAAAAATCTTAGATAATCTCATTATCAACTAAAGCTTTAGGTGAAGTATTAACGAGACGACATGTAACAAACGTTTAAACTCTTAAATCTATTGAACAAACAAACATTCAACACAGTAACCTTTACTTTCTAACAGTAATTACACGTTTTAGATGGAAAAAATCTTCTTGATATTATCTAAAACTTTTTCCTCAACACTCTGAACCAAAGATCTCAACTCACTAAATCACTTACATCAACTAACCTTTCCATGATCATTCTCAGCACTATTCTGAAGGTTATTACAGAAGGATTTGTTCATATGCTGTTCACTGTCTGATTTATGAGAAATGTTCTTCTTAAAGACATGTGGAAAATGCGTTTTAGACATGTACATATAGTATTTAGTTTATTTATTTATCCCAGTGGACACAGTTAATGAAAACTGATGGATAATCCAGTTAGAATTAATTAAGTAACGCTTTAAAGCTGCAGTGTGTAGAATTTATGGTTTTATTTCCTAGCAGATTTTGTAGAAAGTAATTATAATATCCATAAGTACATTTAATTTAGTGCATAATAGCTGAAAAAATTATTTGAATTATTTTTTTCCCCTTAGAAAGGGTCTCATATATGTCCATATTTCTGCATATTTTGGACCAAGGCCTAGTGCCGCCATCTTGAAAGTGTCATAGTTGGAATGTCATCAGGTGCATTGTTTAAAATGTAGAATTGTTCTTGTCCTTGAAGGCCACTGTAGCTTCTGTTATTATTCGAAAGGGGTGGGGTTACCCAGGGAGCGCTGCATTCTAGAACTTTGTAGAACTTTCTTGATGATGTCATATTACACACTGCACCTTTAAAGGACTGATTAAACTAAACGGGACAATGCTTAACAACATTTCACACTTTTTAAACATTTTCATGACTTTAGATTATAATTTCTACTAGATAAAATCTTTCTAATTTCTAAATATTCAACATCATTCTGACATCATCAGAGATCAACTATTCTCTACTTTCCGTACTTATTATATGTGACAGTAACTTTTCAGGAAGCTTTCTAACTTCAAACAGTGTTCCAGGGATCACATGTTCCTGTGAGGAAAGTTTTTTTTATTCAGTTATGAGAATATATCTTAGAAATTGTTTTACTTCTCTGACACACACAAAGTTACACACTGCACCTTTAAGTCTTTATAATTATTTCTCCACAACACAGAAAGACACAGACACACACACACACACACACACACACACACACACACACACACACACACACACACACACACAGACATACACAGAGAGAGTGTGAGGTAACAGGGGGCAGCTGGTCTGAAAAACAATCCCCTCCTGTCTAATCCGGATGCTTCAGATTTACCTGAGAACTTTTGTTTCTCAAGCCCCCAAATCCTAAAAAACGTCAAGACGCATTGTTTAAATCCACAGATTAGACACACACACACACACACACACACACACACACACACACACACACACACACACACACACACACACACACATACACACACTGGTATAAATCCACAGATTACAGGTGCAAAAATACATAAAAATCGCCCTTCTAAATCCCTCTAAACTGGTCCTTAATACATTAATACTAAAGGTTTAAATCTGTAGATTACTGAAGCAAAAAGAGCTCTGGAGTTAAACTGAACCGTCTCTAATGTCCCTGCAAACTTTCACCCCACATCTCAGACACTCTCTTTTACCTTTTTGAAAAAAAATTATATAGACAATTATATACTTTCTCACTTACTTACTTGTTCCCTATCCTATCATATGGCTACCACCAGTGTTGGGAATAACGCCGTTTAAAATAACGGCGTTAGGTAACGCCGTTCTTTTTTCAGTAACGGGGTAATCTAACTAATTACTTTTTCCGTCGTTACAACGCCGTTATCGTTACTGAACGTTAAATGCGGTGCGTTACTATGAATTGATTGAATAAACTGTGTAATCCGAACGCACCCCTGGCTCCATACTGCTAGTGAGGAGACCGGTGTGTTTTAAGTTGTGTTTTATTCAGTGTGGATGACATTATAACTGTCAGTTAGCGCCGTCACGTCAGTCAGCCGGAGCGCCTGTTTAGTGAAGTTTCTTTTTCTTTTTCTCTCTGTTGTGTGAGCCTGCACTTTGCCGCAGTAATTACCTATCGGTCGAAACGTGCCCTCCCTGAGTTTGTTTGCATCGCCCTTGTGAGTAAGTGCATGGAGTTTTCCCATCTCTATAAGTTATAATTTATGCACGTTATTAAACGGCCGCGATTCGCCGGTTGAAACAGCTGTTTAGCGTGTCATCACAAGCCGAATATTGCTACTGTTCTTTTCCTGGGATCTGTATGCTGCTGTGCATGTTAAAGAAGGAAATAAACATAGGATAAATCCTTACTCCTCCTCTCATCGTCTCATGCTTAATAGTCTGACGTTTTTGGCCTTAGTGTTTTATTATTTAGGCTACTATAGTGGCTTTAGCCGACACCCCTGAAGTGAATCCAGTGATATAGCAGATCAGCACGGTACATTCAGCAGTTTCCTCTACTACTTTTGTTGAGAACGAAATACTTGAAGTGCAGGATAAACCTCTTGCTGTCTATTGATGTGCAATACACATTGAAGGTTATGTAGCCTACAAGTAGGCCTGCCTGTTTGTTCTACTCATTTCAACTGACTTGTGAAAACTGCTCAGAAAAATCTATTTTTTTGACATATAGCAACTTTTTTTTTTACAGTAGGCTAACGCAAATAGTTACTTTCCCTGGTAACTAATTACTTCTATTATAAAGTAATTCAGTTACTAACTCAGTTACTTTTTGGAACAAGTAGTGAGTAACTATAACTAATTACTTTTTTAAAGTAACGTTCCCAACACTGGCTACCACAGCCCAAACAGCACAGCCACCTTCAACAGACCCAGGCTCTGTACAAACAAGCTCCAGGTAGTGTCTATGCCGATTCTACCTATCTATCTATCCATAACTCCTGAACCAAACATGATCACACATAACAGGAGATGTATTCCTTCTGTTTTCATGGTCAATGAGTACAATGACACCACACACACCATCACAAACAAAAGAATAGTTAGTACAGTTGGGGAATCCTAATATAAATGTCATGTAGTCACATGGTCGTGTAGTCATAACTTGATATGATGGTTTTTTTCCAGACAGTCGGAGGTACAACACTTTTTACCGTCTATGGCGAGGAGCAGTGATGGAATAATATGCTGAAGAAGCTTTTGACCTACTCGACTTCATAGCGGTAGCAAACGTTATTGATTTTTGGGTTTTCAATATAGCGGAACGGGTCCTTGATAGAACCGGCTTTCGTAACGTTGACAGCGAAACTGCACGCACACACATGCTGCTGTAGAGGCGGGAGAAAGAGAGAGATAGAGAGCTGCTGCTGCTGGCTGATACCGCGCGCTGCTCAATTGCAAATATGCACACTGTATCTATTTCGTGTGAATTGGCGGAAAAAGAGGTTGTTTTGTGGTCTCTAAAACACTTGAATAAATAGCATAGACTATTGACAACCCCTCTAAAATTCACATACCCCCGTTCGGGCAACCAGAAAGCAATCTCAACTTTCCCAAATATTATTTTCAGTTGCCCTGGGCAAGCGGGCAACCGTTTGTGTCAACCCCTGATGTTACATGGTTCAAATCCACAGATTACAGGTGCAAAAAAACCAAAGGATGTCCTCATTAAGTCCATGTAAGCTGCTCTTCTACAGTTCTTAACAGTTCTTAAAGGTTCTTAACTGGTCTTAAATCTATATAAACCGGGTTTAACTCTCTCTTAACAGGTGCGTGTTTGTTTTGGGATGAACAAAACCTCATAATCTCTGTCTGCTAATGTTTAAAAAGCCTCAGACACTTCAGAAGGCCGTCACTCTGAAGAGGCCACGCAAGAGTAACACCGGACAATCAGGTGCCTTTTCATCTATCTATCTATCTATCTATCTATCTATCTATCTATCTATCTATCTATCTATCTATCTATCTATCTATCTATCTATCTATCTATCTATCTATCTATCTATCTACAGTATATATTTATCTATCTATCTATCTATCTATCTATCTATCTATCTATCTACAGTATATATTTATCTCTCTATCTATCTATCTATCTATCTATCTATCTATCTATCTATCTATCTATCTATCTATCTATCTATCTATCTATCTATCTATCTATCTGTGCTAACCTGTTTTTCCTCAGAGCTTGAACTATTTATCTGTCTGTCTGCCTGTCTGTCTCTCCGTCTCTCCGTCTGTCTGTCAGTCTATTAGTCCATCTGAATACTAACTTTGTATCCAGGGCCGTTTCTTAACCAGGCTGTGTTATGAATCGATCATGGGTATGAAACGACCTCGGATACTGAGTGAAACTGCATCGTCCACACACACACACACACACACACACACACACACAGTAACCATCCACTCACCACTATCTCTGAGTAGTTTAATCGTCTCATCACTTAAAGGTGGAGTGGGCAAAAAAAAATAAAAAAAAATTGTGAATGTTCATCAGCATGTAATGTCTTCAGCTAAGACACACACACACACACACACACACACACACACACAGCTAAGAAGTGAAACTGCAGGATCTACTCAGCCACTCAACGTCCTCTGATGATGATGTCTGAAACCAGCGAGATTCAACATGGTTTACTTTTCATATCCCACTAGGGGATGTTATACTCATTTTAAGGGTGATGGAAAAATGTTGTCTGTCCGTCTGTCCGTCCGTCCGTCTGTCTGCAAGATTCATGTTTCAACACCGTTTGCTTTTCATATGGGGAACAATCAGAGCAGCATTCATTGGCAATGTGAGAGACAGTGTGTCAGTGCTCAACTGGTTAATGTGTGATCAGGTTCATGTACGAAATTTCTTCTCTGTAATATAAAATAGGAAAAACCTTTGCTAATACTGTTTTGTTTTGCTTTACTGATTGCACTTTTTAGAATTGATGTGTATAACTGGGTAGGTCTGTGTGTGTGTGTGTGTGTGTGTGTGTGTGTGTGTGTGTGTGTGTGTGTGTGTGTGTGTAACTGGACAGGTCTGTCTCATGTCTTCGTTGTTGTTGTTGTTGTTGTTGCTGTTGTTTGTATGTTTTGTTCTAAAACTAATTTGATCAAATAAAATAAAATAATTTCATCCGATCTTATTTTTTGATACGTTCTTATTGCACCGTGGGTCGGAGAGAAACGTATTGTAGATTCCCCTGTGTGTGTGTGTGTGTGTGAGTGTGTGTGTGTGTGTCTGTGTGTGTGTGAAACTGAATCATCAGCATAGTGAATTTTCCTGATTGGACAAAATGTTGCTGCACAACAGATGATTTCTGTCATCTCGTTTGTTTCTGTTTAAACAAAGTGAAATAAAAAACTAATGAAGAAAGTTCTGAGTGTTTGTTCTTAAATAAATTCAAAGTAATGTTTCTATTTTGAATATATCAAATATAAGATATTTACTTCTGTTATGTTGTTCATACAATTATATTTTATATACACTGTGTTGTCGAAAGTATAAGCTCGCCTGCCTTGACTCATATATGCCCTGCGTTCTGAATCGCATACTCTTTCTTTTTTCTATTCTACATACTACATCCGACGATAAGAATAATCTAGTTAGGATGCAGTAGGCATACTATTGGGACATACTTTACTCTCTTATTTCATCATAACATGGCTCCTTGATCTTGCCTCTTGCTTTTATATCCGTCGCATCCCCGTTTGTTTTCATACGAAGGCTCTGTCGATGTGACGTCACTTCACATGCGCACTGGATTGTGGGTCAGAATCGCCCAAATAGGATGCACTTTTCAGGACATCCGGGTATTTCTAACCATCCTAAATCTGGCCACAAGAATCAGGACATCCTAAAACTTTTTTCTACCAAACTATTTAGTAGAAAGTATGCGATTCGGAACGCAGGGATGAACTTAAGTGACATCCCATTGTCTGTCTATCTATCTATCTATCTATCTATCTATCTATCCATCCATCCATCCATCCATCCATCCATCCATCCATCCATCCATCCATCCATCCATCCATCCATCCATCCATCCATCCATCCATCCATCCATCCATCCATCCATCCATCTATCTATCTATCTATCGATTTGAGGTCAGGACTCTGTGCAGGCCAGTCAAGTTCATCCACACCAAACTCGCATCCATGTCTATAGGCAAGTTTATTTATCGATAGCACCATTCAGGCACAAGGCCATTCAAAGTGCTTTACACACACACACAGGCACAAGGCCGTTCAAAGTGCTTTACAGGGGCACAAGGCCGTTCAAAGTGCTTTACAGGGGCACAAGGCCGTTCAAAGTGCTTTACAGGGGCACAAGGCCATTCAAAGTGCTTTACAGGGGCAACAAGGCCATTCAAAGTGCTTTACACACACACACAGGCACAAGGCCGTTCAAAGTGCTTTACAGGGGCACAAGGCCGTTCAAAGTGCTTTACAGGGGCACAAGGCCATTCAAAGTGCTTTACAGGGGCAACAAGGCCATTCAAAGTGCTTTACACACACACACAGGCACAAGGCCGTTCAAAGTGCTTTACAGGGGCACAAGGCCATTCAAAGTGCTTTACAGGGGCAACAAGGCCATTCAAAGTGCTTTACAGGGGCAACAAGGCCATTCAAAGTGCTTTACACACACACACAGGCACAAGGCCGTTCAAAGTGCTTTACAGGGGCAACAAGGCCATTCAAAGTGCTTTACAGGGGCAACAAGGCCATTCAAAGTGCTTTACAGGGGCAACAAGGCCATTCAAAGTGCTTTACAGGGGCATGAAATTCATCAAGATTAAAATACATCGAGTATTGAATAGACATATATGACAATATGAATAGAAATAAAACATTTAAATAATGTACAAATTGCGGGTTTAAAGGAAACAGAAAAGTCTTCAGACTTGTACCTATGGCCCTTACTTTGTGCACTGGTGCATTGTCATGTTGGAAAAGAGGGGCCCATCCCCAAACTGTTCTCTCTCCCTCTCTCTCTCTGTGTCTGTCTTGTCTCTCTGTCTGTCTCCCCACTCTCTCTCTCTGTCTGTCTGTCTCTCTCCCTCCCTCTCTCTCTGTCTCCTCCCTCCCTCTCTCTCTCTGTCTCTTTCTCTGTCTGTCTCTCTTCCTCTCTCTCTCTCCCTCCCTCTCTCTCTGTCTCCTCCCTCCCTCTCTCTCTCTGTCTCTTTCTCTGTCTGTCTCTCTTCCTCTCTCTCTCTCCCTCCCCTAACAGCTGGCTGTAGCCATAAAAGACCCCAAACTGTTCCCAAAAGTTGGGAGAATGGAATTGTCCAAAATCTCTTGGTATCCCAAAGCTCTTTCCACTCAATAAATACAGTATGATGCCTAGAGTATCGGCTCCATTATTTGGATGGGTGAACGAATACTTTTGGCAATATAGTTTATATTTGACTTGATAAACATTGAAATACAATATCATCTTAAATATTGTCTTCTGTGTATTAGTCCCTGTAAACAGATTATTGTGTATAGTGTGTGTGTGGTGTGTCGTCCCTATATCATTAGTTATTTAGAAAAATATATATATGGGGGCAGTGGCGAAGTGGGTAGGGAGTTCGCCTCTGGTGTGCAGAGTCAGAGGTTCGATCCCCCGTCTCCCCGCCACATGTCGAAGTGTCCCTGGGCAAGACAGTGAACCCCAAATTGCTCCCGATAGTTATCTTAGCACCCTAGTGCTAAGCCTACCCTGCGTGGTAGCTGCTGCTATCAGTGTATGAATGTGTGTGTGACTGGGTGAATGTGTACAAAAACAATGTAAAGCGCTTTGGGTCTGTGATAAACGGAGATATAGCGCTATACAAGTCCATTTACCATATATATATAATACTGAGTTTTCTGTGGGGTTCTTATGTTAAATTCAGTGTATTTAAAGTGTATTAAATTAAACATAACATTGAGTTACATGTTAATCCCCCTTGCTTGCTGACTGGGCGGAACCAATCTTTCCTCCTGCCCATGTTTCCCCCCCGGACGCTCTGTCGGTGTGCACAGGGGAAAGCAGCCTCCTGTGTGTGAGATGGCGGACTATCAGACGGTCTAGTCTAGTTTTTGGATTCGGGATCTTTAATCTGTTCCTGCGCCGATCGAAAGCAGCATGGAGGGTAAACCGAGCCTACCCCTCGTCTACCAGGCGATCCAAGCCCTGTACCACGACCCAGATCCCGCGGGCAAAGAGCGTGCGTCCGTCTGGCTAGGCGAGCTCCAGAGATCGGTAAGGAGAACCATGATATTCACCGAGGCATTGGTGTAAACTTAGCCGGGCTGAAAGGCGCTGTGAGCGGCTTGGTTTGGGGCTGATGATGTGTCGGGTGTATGGGAACCTGGTCTTACCATGTATGGGGTTTTGTTAACATTGGTGCCGTTAATACATAGCCTAAGCGAACTGCGCATGCTCGAGAGGAGCGTCTTGCTAGCATCATAGCTAAGTTGGAAGCTAGGTCGATAATAGCAACCTATGCATTTGTTTGGGTTTGTTAATAACGTTCACTTGTGACGTCATGGCAGCAGAAGTTCCAATCTGTCGGTTTATTTCCTCTGTCGAGTTTATTGGGCCATATTTCGTCATAAGGTTTCATTTAAAAATAACGTCTGACTCGAATTATTTCCATTCCTTTGGCCCTGATACACTTCCGTAGCCTAAAGAACGAATGGTTCTGACATTAGTCCCGTTTAACACACAGGCGAGGTGAGGTGGTCTGCGCATGCTCAGAGGAGGAGCGGCCGCTAGCATCATAGCTAAGTTTAAAGCTAATCTAAATGAATGGACGCGATCGGTAAAGAGCTCAGAGTTTAGCCTGGCGAGAGTCGCATGGGAATGTCCTTAAATCCTGCACCCGCATAAACGTTTGATTTCCCGGTGAAAAGGTGTTCAATAAGGCGCGAAACATGATCACTACATTAGGCCCATTTAGCAACTAGCTTAGGTATGTTAGCCACTCTGCGCTAGCCACGGCCTCAGGTGACCGGTCCCGCAGGTAACTCTGGTGCGTCAGGGTAGAGGGTCCGATAAGAAACGGGTCTGGCAGGTACACAGACCGGTGGCGTAGGCAGAAATTGTACCTGTGTTGTGTACGAATCCCCCCTACTAACATGCTATTATGTAGAGTGACCGAAAACAGATTCAGGATGTCCCTATACATGCATCTCTGAGCGTGCTAAAAATACCTGGACGTCCTAAAATAGTCCTATTGCATTCACACCGGAGTTTTTAGTGTGTGTGTGTGTGTGTGTGTGTGTGTGTGTGTGTGTGTGTGTGTGTGTGTGTGTGTGTGTGTGTGTTGAGGCTGCACTTATGGCCAAAAAAAAACAAAGCCAAAAATACCTGGACGTCCTAAAATAGTCCTATTGCATTGTGTAGTATACATGGACAGAGCCTCCATATGAAAACAAACGTGGATGAGATGGCCATAAAAGCAAGATCAAGGAGCCATGTTAGGATGAAATAAATAAGTTAAAGTATGTCCCAGTTGTAGCATACTGCATGCTAACTAGATACTGTTTATGGTCAGATGTAGTATGGAGGAGAGGAGAGAGAGAGAGAGAAAGAGGAAATTTGGAACACAGGGTTAGAGATGGTGCATCATTCAGCAGCAACAACATACAGTTCTGAATCTGAAGACATTTTAAAGAAGTTTGTTTCACCAACGTTGTGTTGTTTTTTGGGCTCACGTCCAACATGGTTATCTGCTGCTCTACAGCGTGGGGCAAATGTGTCTCAGGTGGTAGAGCGGGTCGGCCAATGATCGAAGGGTTGGCGGTTCGATTCCCGCCCTGCCAATTGTGTCAGGGTTGTTGTGTCCTTGGGCAAGACACTTCACCCACCTTGCCGTGTGGGAATGGGAACAGGTCTCCCTTGCAAAAGAGTCTCCTGTCTCAATTGGATTTACCTGTAGAAATAAAGGTTAAAAAAATCTGTCTAGTCAGCGAAACACGCGTTTTTAAACTAAACATGGACGTCTCTAAAACATTTCAGTGAAAGTAAAAATAATAAAAGATTCTGATGGAATTTTTATGACTTTGTTGGTTAAAATGACAACGAGAAAGTATCCCTGCATTCCAAATCTCCTCTTTCTCTTTCTCTCTCCTCTCCTCCATACTACATCTGACCATAAACAGAATCTAGTTAGGATGCAGTCTGCTACAACTGGGACATACTTTAACTTATTTATTTCATCCTAGTCTCGCAAAGCCAGACCAAACTACAGCAAGTAGTATGGTCTGGAAGCACTCCGTTTAGAGCCGTCTATTCGGGGGGGAAACTGGGCTGGCCTGTTTTTATTTCTTTGAACCAATCACAAGCATCTACGGCGGGGCTAACCCCGGGAAGCAGCCAATGGAGGCATAGCGTTGTTTGCCGACGCCAGCGCTTAATAGACGCTGGCGGGAGTGGTCAAGCCAGACTAATTTCATCCTAACATGGCTCCTTGATCTTGCCTCTTGCTTATATATCCGTCTCATCGCTGGTTGTTTTCACTGGGAGGCTCAGTCCATGTGATGTAACTTCTGCTGCAGAGATAGTGTTTATGACTATCCCCATACTTTCTACTATTTAGTTTGGTAGAAACAGATTTAGGATGTCCTGTTTCTTGTGGCCAGATTAAGGTTAGAAGTACCCGGATGTCCTACTAGATCTGGCTGAGATTTTAAGTGTTGAAAACAGCATTATATTTGGGCGATTCTGACCCACAATCCAGTGTGCATCGGAAGTGACGTCACATCGACGGAGCCTCCATATGAAAACAACCGGGGATGAGACGGATATAAAAGCAAGAGGCAAGATCCAGGAGCCATGTTAGGATGAAATAAATAAGTTAAAGTATGTCCCAGTTGTAGCATACTGCATCCTAACTAGATTCTGTTTATGGTCAGATGTAGTATGGAGGAGAGGAGAGAGAGAGAGTATGAGATCTGTCTGTAGATGTGATAATGACCTCCTCCTCGTCTGTCTGTCTGTCTGTCTGTAGGTGTAATACTGACCTCCTCGTCTGTCTGTCTGTCTGTCTGTAGGTGTAATACTGACCTCATATCCCTGTCTGTCTGTCTGTAGGTGTAATACTGACCTCATATCCCTGTCTCCCTGTCTGTCTGTCTGTAGGTGTAATACTGACCTCGTCTGTCTGTCTGTCTGTCTGTCTGTCTGTCTGTCTGCCTGTCTGTGTGTAGTTGTAATACTGACCTCATATCCCTGTCTGTCTCCCTGTCTGTCTGTCTGTCTGTCTGTCTCCAGATGTATGCGATGTAATACTGACCTCATATCCCTGTCTGTCTGTAGGTGTAATACTGACCTCATATCCCTGTCTCCCTGTCTGTCTGTCTCCAGATGTATGCGATGTAATACTGACCTCATACTCCTGTCTGTCTGTCTGTCTGTCTGTCTGTCTGTAGGTGTAATACTGACCTCATATCCCTGTCTGTCTGTCTCCAGATGTATGCGATGTAATACTGACCTCATACTCCTGTCTGTCTGTCTGTCTGTCTCCAGATGTATGCGATGTAATACTGACCTCATATCCCTGTCTGTCTGTCTGTCTGTCTGTCTCCAGATGTATGCGATGTAATACTGACCTCATACTCCTGTCTGTCTGTCTGTCTGTCTGTCTGTCTGTCTGTCTGTCTGTCTGTCTGTCTGTCTGTCTGTCTGTCTGTAGGTGTAATACTGACCTCATATCCCTGTCTCCCTGTCTGTCTGTCTCCAGATGTATGCGATGTAATACTGACCTCATACTCCTGTCTGTCTGTCTGTCTCCAGATGTATGCGATGTAATACTGACCTCATACTCCTGTCTGTCTGTCTGTCTGTCTCCAGATGTATGCGATGTAATACTGACCTCATACTCCTGTCTGTCTGTCTGTCTGTCTCCAGATGTATGCGATGTAATACTGACCTCATACTCCTGTCTGTCTGTCTGTCTGTCTCCAGATGTATGCGATGTAATACTGACCTCATACTCCTGTCTGTCTGTCTGTCTGTCTCCAGATGTATGCGATGTAATACTGACCTCATACTCCTGTCTGTCTGTCTGTCTGTCTCCAGATGTATGCGTGGGAGATCTCCGACCAGCTCCTGCAGCTGAAGCAGGATGTGGAGTCCTGCTACTTCGCCGCTCAGACCATGAAGATGAAAATACAGACGAGTTTCTTTGAGCTGCCGACGGAGACGCACAACGCGCTTAGAGACTCGCTGCTCACACACATCCAAAACCTCAAGGACCTGTCGCCCATCATAGTAACACAGGTACACACACACACACAGAGGGACACACACACACACACACACACACACACACACACACACACACACACACAGAGAGGGACACACACACACACACACACAGAGGGACACACACACACACACACAGACACACACACAGAGGGACACAGAGAGGGACACACACACACACACACACACACACACACACACAGAGGAACACACACACACACACACACACACACACAGAGGGATACACACACAGAGGGACACACAGACACTCAGAGGGACACACACACACACACACACACACACACACACACACACACACACACACAGAGGGATACACACAGAGGGACACAACGCACTGAGAGACTCACTGCTCACACACATCTAAAACCTCAAGGACCTGTCGCCCATCATAGTTACACAGGTACACACACACACACACAGAGGTACACACACAGAGACACACACACACACACACACAGAGGGATACACACACACAGAGGGACACAGAGAGGGACACACACACACACACACACACAAGAGGGATACACACAGAGGGACCCACACACACACAACACACACACACACACACACACACACACACACACACACACACACACACAGAGGGATACACACACAGAGGGACACACACACACACTCAGAGGGACACACACACACACACACAGAGGGACACACACACACACACACAGAGGGACACACACAGACACACACACACACACACACAGAGGGATACACACACAGAGGGATACACACACAGAGGGACACACACACACACACTACACACACACATTTGGTCACACACACACACAGAGGGATACACACACAGAGGGATACAAACATTCACACACACACACACACACACAGAGGGATACACACACAGAGGGATACACACACACACACACACACACACAGAGGGATACACACACAGAGGGATACACACAGAGGGACACAACGCACTGAGAGACTCACTGCTCACACACATCCAAAACCTCAAGGACCTGTCGCCCATCATAGTTACACAGGTACACACACACACAGAGGGACACACACACACACACACAGAGACACACACACACACACACACACACACACACACACACGCAGGGACACACACACAGACACACAGAGGGACACAGACACACACACACACACGCAGGGACACACACACACACAGAGGGACAGAGACACACACACACACACACACAGACACACACACACACAGAGGGACACAGACACACACACCCCTTCCTTCCTTGTTAGAAACACAAGCTCAAACGTTTCTCTGTCACTGTGTGGTTTTGAATGTAAAGAGGAAGTGGAGCTTTAGTGTCATCAGCTGATTCTGAGCAGAAATCCATACGGAACCAGCGTTCTATTACGACTGAACGACGTACAGAAACCCATTCCTATCGACCGCGCCACGGTGGGGTAAACCTGAGACAGGCAGACAGGTAGGGAGAGAGACAGACAGAGTAGGGAGACAGACAGACAAGTAGGGAGACAGACAGACAGACAGTTGAGTTAGTTAAAGGAGTACTTCACCCATACGGAACCGGCGTTCTATCATTATAAAATCACTATTATAATATAATGAAGGAGGTTTTTCTTCCCTCAGTCTTCCCTTGGCCCAGCTGTCCTGTTAATCCTAACCCTACATTTTTACTGAAGTGATGTCACACATGGTAAAATGTAGGTTTGGACAGTGAGACCATAAAACACTCTTTCTGCCTTTTCTCAGGCTAGGATGTTTATACTACACAGGACCTCAGAGTTCAGTACACCTTCATATTCCCTCCGGTGAAGTAGGCCTTTAAGCACATTTACGTTTTACTGCATTTTCCGGCATTTGCTGCAGTTTGCGACGCATGGTTTACGGCTGTTACATCAACATGTGTGAATATAAAACAGTTAAAGGGCACATCTGTCCGTCCAGAGGAGGGGCTTTGTTTACATCCCGGAGCCTGTTTTACTCTACAAGTCATTCTTAGTGTTGAATCATTCTAGTCAGTGTTCCAGGGATCAGCAGTGAAACTTTTCAGGAAGCTTTAAGTCCTCCTCACCTGGAACCAAACGTCAGACTAGGATATGTTGGTAAACCAAACTGTGGGCCCTGCTGCTGTAAACAACAACAGT
>CM049416.1:25132500-25152500 GCA_026929865.2 Hyperoplus lanceolatus
AGAGAAGATTTATTTTTGGGACTTTTGATCTGATGAAGATTTTTTGTCCGTGCCAATCGACGAGGAGCCAACAGAAGAATTTTTCCCATGATGCTCTCTGTCTGGCTGGGCGGCGGCGGCCATGTTTGTCGGCGGTTTCCCGGAGGATTTGGCGTCACCTTTGACCTTTTTAACTTTGGTTGAACTTTTAGTTGTTTTTCCTCAAAGTGAGACAGAGTGAACTCTGGGTAATGAGAGACTGACACCATGACATCATAGGTGATGTAGCCTTGTTGAAAACAAATAAACAAACAACTGAAACAACAACACAATGTGTGTCCACCCGTCTCTCTCTCTCTACCTGTCTGTCTGGCTCTCTGTCTATCACTCTCTATCTATCTCTCTCTCTACCTGTCTATCTCTCTCTACCTGTCTGTCTCTCTCTCTGTCTGTCTGTCGGTAAGTGTGATCACTAAAGTATTACTGACAGGACTTATCCGACAGGGTTTTCACCACAGGGGGCACTGCACACTTTATCTTTACAGGACCTGCGTTCCAAATCTCCTCTTTCTCTCTCCTCTCCTCCATACTACATCTGACCATAAACAGAATCTAGTTAGGATGCAGTATGCTACAACTGGGACATACTTTAACTTATTTATTTCATCATAACATTGCTCCTTGATCTTGCCTCTTGCTTTTATATCCGTCTCATCCCCGTTTGTTTTCATATGGAGGCTTCGTCGATGTGACGTCACTTCACGTGCGCACTGGATTGTGGGTCAGAATCGCCCAAATAGGATGCACTTTTCAACACTAACAATATTGGCCGGATGTAGTGAACATCCGGGTACTTCTAACCATCCTAAATCTGTTTTCTACCAAACTATATAGTAGATAGTATGGGGACTGGAGCGCAGCAATATGGTCAAAAAAAAAACGGTAGAAAAGATATTTACGACTTCAAATTTACTGTTACACATTTGTGACTTTACAATGCATTAAACATCTGCAGTTCCATGTCTGGCTCTCTGTCTATCACTCTCTATCTATCTCTCTCTCTCTGTCTACCTGTCTATCTCTCTCTCTCTCTCTACCTGTCTATCACTCTCTATCTATCTCTCTCTCTCTCTACCTGTCTATCTCTCTCTTAGTGTACGCATTTAACATCTGCAGTTCCATGTGCTAAAGACTTTTGCTCCAACGAAACCTTCATAGTCCAGACTGAAGAGGTAGCTGTGTAAAGCGAAAGACAAAGCTGCTGCTGTACCGCACAACGCCACTAGAGGGCGGTATTTCACCAGCACAACTCCTACTGGGCCGATACATACTATCTATGGGGCCGACGCCTTTAGATCTTTATACTATCTATGCTGGGTGTTTTCATGTGTGTTCCTAATGTGTAAAAGCTAAACATAAGTATGAGTCAATCTTCTGCATTCAGAGAGTAAGAAATGTAACTAAAACAAATTAATACTGGAGGCTGAAAACACTAAACTGGATAGCTGAGTATGAAGGCTGGACACACTTGAAAAGGTCTCATTCATATGAAATGGTTTGAACAGTCGAATACTCACAATGTAAATGCTTTGAAATATGTGCAATATTTAGAAGTTTGAATCCTTTCTTGCTGAAGAATTATATATAAGTTGAGGGGTTCACATGTGACCGGAGGATTGTGACAGTAAACTGCAGCATCACTTCAACATGTTTTAAAGCATAGCGCCCTCTTCTGGTCCATATGTGCCATTACAACTGCTGGGGGATTATTTTTTTTTTTTTCCAATTGTCTTTTAAAGGTGCAGTTTCAGAGGAGCGGGTTTGTTTACATTCACAGAGCCTGCAAGAAACAATTTGATTAAAAACAGGAACAAGTGGAGAGAACGTTTAATGTTGAGTTTCACTTCCGGTGGAAAACCAATTAGGGGAAGGTGGGGTGATTTGTGCGTTTTGGAAGTTGCAAAACCCCTTGTTTCTAGAAAACCGTGGAAGAAATTGGAAATGTGACCACATATTTAAGAAGAGCCATCCATTTGACTCATCCTGTAAAGAAGGGAGACACAAGGAATAAGATATAAGCACATTTAAGCTCAAAAAACTGTGTTTTGCCTTTCAAAGTAAAATTTCCATGATCAAGGTTTTTTGATTATTGTGTCTGAACAATTATAGACACGTTTGAAAACATTTGACACATGTTTTAGTGCTTTGGTATGCTACACTTTGAGTCTATATAGTTAGCACAATGTCAACCCTAAATTGCTGCATCATGCCTATTATCCAAAATTCTGGGGATGGGGTGATTTGTGCGCAAGGGCCTGGGTGAGTTATAAGTAAGTAAGTAAGTAAGTAAAATGTATTTATAAAAGCACATTTATGACAGTTTGCACTGTCCAAAGTGCTGTACATAGTGCATTCAGTAGGTAAACAATGAAGGTACAATAACAATAACCAAAATAAAAGACGTAAAGCCCATACATCCACATAAACACAGATAGTAGTGCAGAGGTAAGTAAGTAGTGCAGAGGTTAATGGGGAGGAAACACCAGGGTGTACATATGGGTTTTGAGCCTTGATTTAAAGGCAGAAATGTAGGGGGAATCACATTTGTCAGGTGGCAGTTGGTTCCACAAGCACGGAGCAACTAGTGCAAAGTACATTTCTGAGAGTTGTGCCAGTGGCATGGCTGTATACGCTGGTCACCAAAAGAAAGTGATTGTCTACAGTAGCTCAGAAGAGAGTGACATCTCAATTCCACTTAACGACACCACTGATGAGAGTTCAGATGGCCAGAAAGATGATGATGGTGACTTTGTCATTGTGACACAATGACGCACAAATCACCCCACTACGCGGGGTGATTTGTGCGACAAGACAACTTTTTTTCCGAAAGCTATATTTCTTAAACAGTTTATTCCAGATCCAAAGTTTTTATTGCCAGGGATGCACAACATCCTGAAATATATGTACATATTTGAGTTGGAGACATAACTGTCAAGGCCTCACTTTAAAATCACTTTGAGTAAAAAGTTGCACAAATCACCCCACCTTCCCCTATTAAGTTTGACTTGTTTGTTCTGTGACTTTAAAGCTACAGTGTGTAATATCAGAGTATTTAGCATCATCTAGTGGTGAGATTGTAGATGTCAACGCTGCCTTGCTAACCCCTCCCTTTGTGAGAGAATTTACAGAAGCTACAGTGGCCTTCAAGGACAAGAAGCTATAGTTACTAAAGATGGCATCATCCACCACTGCCTCAAGTCTTTCCACAATATCAAGTGATGAGGTGAAGATGTATTTAGTTATTTATTCTATAGTACTTCTTCTTCTTCTTGGTCTTCCAACAGGTGCATTTCCCCAGGACGCCCACTATAAGATTCGGCTAATCTGGGGTCAGTATTGGGCCTATGAGACTAAATGGCTTTAAGACAAACAAACAACGATGGGTTTGAAAATACTAATGAAAAACACCCACACCCTGAATCACATCTTCATTCTCTGACAGAACATGTCTCTGGATCTATCTTGTTACTGTTTCAGTATTTCTTCCTGTAGAAACGTTTCATGGGAATGCAAAGTGCTTTGAGAGGTGAACTGGGATTGTCATGGTTTTTCTTTACTTTAAAAACGTTTTATTTATCAGTTTTTGAAGACAAACAAACAGCTGCTCTATTACTCCACTACGCCGACTGCTCAAACAAACAGCTGCTCTATTACTCCACTACGCCGACTGCTCTAGTATTTGTAGAAATATGTCTTCCAAACAAAGTGATCGATCTGGTTGGTGATGTTAGACTGTATTATGTTGAACACAACTGTAAGTAGAGAAAAAAAAACAATTTAACACAAAAGCCGTATGGACAGGTAGGGGACTGAGATGAAATATTCACTGATTTTGACTAATGTTGATTTGGCTACACCTTTAAAGGGACACTGTGTAACATTTTAAGTAATGCATTAGCTAAAATCAATATCCTCATTCATAAATATGTCCTCATTGGTGTAAAATCACCTCTGCCAATAATCTGTATTATCCTCCTGAGCGGAGAATTACAAATATTAATATTACATTTTGTACATTGAGCAGGCAGGTCTTATTGAGGAATCCATGTTGGTTGGAATGTCATCAGGTGCATTGTTTAGAATTTAGAATTGTTCTTGTCCTTGAAGGCCACTGTAGCTTCTGTTATTATTCTAAAAGGGGTGGGGTTACCCAGGGAGCGTTGTATTCTAGAACTTTCTTGATGATGTCATATTACACACTGTCCCTTTAAGAAAAGTTAGGCATTGTAATGCTGTGTTTTTGAGACTTATGGACTGATTCCAAAAGGAGCAAACCACTGACTGAACCTTTAAGACGTGACTTGACACTTAGACTTTCTGACTTCATTTCTTCATGTCTTTCAACTTATATATAATTCTTCAGCAAGAAACGATTCAAACTTCTAAATATTGCACATATTTCATATTTCAAAGCATTTACATTGTGTGTATTCAACTGTTCAAACCATTTCATATGAATGAGACCTTTTCAAGTGTGTCCAGCCTTCATACTCAGCTATCCAGTTTAGTGTTTCCAGCCTCCAGTATTCATTTGTTTTAGTTACATTTCTTACTCTCTGAATGCAGAAGATTGACTCATACTTATGTTTAGCTTTTACACATTAGGAACACACATGGAAACACTCAGTTTCTATAATGTAAAGTATGAAGCCAAGACATTTCTTTTTTCATTTCTTTATTGACGGCTCTCGGCCACAGCACCTGGCAGAGAGAACAACATGCTCCATGTGCATCAATCACATGTCTGTATTGATTCAGTGAAAAGCAGGAAGTAGCAGAATAAGACTCAGAGCTCCAATATGTTATTAGCTGTTTAACATCTTATTAATACGACTTTGGTTTGATTTTAATCTGACAGATTAACACAGTGAACCAAACAGCGCTGATTCATTCTGGAGTGGACAGTAATATAACTGTAAAGGAATAAATCTACCTGTTTTATATATCGAAGAAAAAGAGAAAAGAGCTTCAATAAACCATCACCAACATGATTTCACACCAGTAGTACTGCAGTCTGAGTATCACCTGGTTATCACAGACCAGCTCCTATTATATTAGGAGACTTCACCAGGTGAATCTAATGCCGTGAGAATGAGGCTTGTTGGAATGAGGGTGAAGGATTCTTAAACTTTACTGATTATAACAGATGTACTCCAGTTTGCCCTTATTGCCTGCGTTGAGATCTTTTTCAATCACGGTGATACCAGCCTCTTGATAAGTTGAAACAGCATCTTTTTGCTGAAGCAGTAGGATGCCCCTGATGGGATCGCCGGTATCCTGCCTCTTGTACCACAGGAACACTGTGTTATCTGAGTCTGTGCCCTCGTTGAGGTTCTGATTCACACGGTTGAACCCCTTCAGCCGATACAGCTCATTCTCTCCGTCAGTGATGGAGATCGCTGAGCGCCGTCCTGGGGGCTGTGGTCTGCCGGTACCAGAGGAAGACACTCTTTCCTCCTTTTGCTCCTCTGTTGGTATTTTCATCCACACGGATGTAACCTTCCTTGAAGAAGTATTCATCTGAGCTGTAGGAGTCAGTGGCGGTGAGATCACAGATGAAGGTCTGCTGCGCTCTCTTCAGCCAGACGTAGATATCGCAGCCTCCGGCCTTACGGTTCAGGTTACAGCCCAGACGCTCCCAGCCAGCAGCAAACTTTGTGGCGTCTTGATCATCGTCTGAGTTGGCTGTGACATCAATCTCCACGATGGGAGTGTCGTACTCTCCGGAGCCTCTGGAGAACCACAGGTAGACGTAATCGCCGCCTGCTCCAGCATTCAGATCTTTATCGATCTTCTCGTAGCTGGTAACGCTCAGGCCTTTAGCCATGGCTTCCTTGTATGTGAGTTGGAGTTTAGTGATGGGCTGGGAGCCTCCACCTTTCTTGAACCAGAGGAAGATTTCCTTTCCTAACTCAAACCGTCCTACTGCCCCCTCGTTCAGATCAACATTGATTTGGGTATAATATTCCGATTGAAATTTCAGCTCATCAGCTGCACTAGTGGACACAGCGATGTCTGTGATGTGGTCGGCCATTGTGGGAACCTGTGACCAACAAATGAAGATGCATGACTGTTAAGGCAAGACACAGCAGGTGAAGGCTTAAAAAAAACATTAATTAATTAAAACACTGGTAAATTGATAGGTTTTAGTTTTTATAAAGAGCAGATCTACATCATAGTCAGATATCACCACATTTGAATAATCATTTAATCTTTTCAACAACAAAAAATAAATAGATTAAGATCTGAAACAGAAGAACATAATGTCCAGAGAGAAATGTGAATTAATAATAATAAAAATTCTGAAATACTTACGTGTGCTGAAGCTGACAGTGAATGACAGACAGGCAGGCAGACAGACAGGCAGACAGACAGGCAGGCAGGCAGGCAGGAAGACAGGCAGAAGTCGACTGATGTGCTGAGTTCTGATGTTCCTTTATATAAAGACCTGGTTGTTACATCACCACTTCTGTAGAATTCTATGGTCAGTCCTTCTTCCCACATGTTGGTACATGTTCTACGTCTGAGGACAGTCATCGGCATAATGCATTATACCAATGACTCTGTATTATACCAATGACTCTGTATTATACCAAAGACTCTGTATTATACCAAAGACTCTGTATTATACCAATGACTCTGTATTATACCAATGACTCTGTATTATACCAAAGACTCTGTATTATACCAATGACTCTGTATTATACCAAAGACTCTGTATTATACCAAAGACTCTGTATTATACCAAAGACTCTGTATTATACCAATGACCTTCTAGACTCTGTATTATACCAAAGACTCTGTATTATACCAAAGACTCTGCATTATACCAAAGACTCTGTATTATACCAATGACTCTGTATTATACCAATGACTCTGTATTATACCAATGACTCTGTATTATACCAAAGACTCTGTATTATACCAAAGACTCTGTATTATACCAATGACTCTGTATTATACCAAAGACTCTGTATTATACCAAAGACTCTGTATTATACCAAAGACTCTGTATTATACCAATGACTCTGTATTATACCAAAGACTCTGTATTATACCAAAGACTCTGTATTATACCAAAGACTCTGTATTATACCAAAGACTCTGTATTATACCAATGACTCTGTATTATACCAAAGACTCTGTATTATACCAATGACTCTGTATTATACCAAAGACTCTGTATTATACCAAAGACTCTGTATTATACCAATGACTCTGTATTATACCAAAGACTCTGTATTATACCAAAGACTCTGTATTATACCAATGACTCTGTATTATACCAAAGACTCTGTATTATACCAAAGACTCTGTATTATACCAAAGACTCTGTATTATACCAAAGACTCTGTATTATACCAAAGACTCTGTATTATACCAATGACTCTGTATTATACCAAAGACTCTGTATTATACCAAAGACTCTGTATTATACCAAAGACTCTGTATTATACCAATGACTCTGCATTATACCAATGACTCTGTATTATACCAAAGAC
This sequence comes from Hyperoplus lanceolatus, assembly GCA_026929865.2. Lineage (NCBI taxonomy): Eukaryota > Metazoa > Chordata > Actinopteri > Uranoscopiformes > Ammodytidae > Hyperoplus > Hyperoplus lanceolatus. Next base: position 25,140,042 of record CM049416.1, read on the forward strand.
TCTGTATTATACCAATGACTCTGTATTATACCAATGACTCTGTATTATACCAAAGACTCTGTATTATACCAATGACTCTGTATTATACCAAAGACTTTACATTATGGCAATGAATTTACAAACACAGCGGTCAGTTATCATTTAGATCAGAGGTCAAGAGGATGAGGCAGATTCTCTGGAACTGAAAAAGGCAAAAGTTTATGATGACGTGAACAACCTGTTCGTCCTTTTTAAGTCTCCAGAATGTAAGAAACTATCAACAAGAAACAATCCTGCCTGGGCCTCTTTGCCTCTGTGTTGTTTTTGCCCTTTGCCCGTTTCCTTGTCTGCTGTAATTGCAGGGATGGAGTCAGGTGTGTAGAAGTCAGGTACCAGCGTTCACAGCTGCCAGCTATCACTAATCAACCGCTCTTCATATACCCGGCCCGACCTTCCAGACACGGCCAGATTGTAGTCTCAGTTCCTCACAGTCAGTCGCTCTCTAGTTACCGACCTGTTTGCATTTGGCCTTGTCCTAAACTCCTCTTCTCTCTGCCACAGCTCTCCCGGCCTGACTCCCTCCACCGGCTCCAACCTGCACCAGTGAGCACTTCCTCCCGGACCCCTCTGCCCGCCTGCCCTGGCCTGCTCTTGCTCAAGCCCCTGGACATTCCCCGTTGCTGTCCCCCTGGCCCCCCTCCCCCCACCCCACCCCCCAGGATCACGGCCCGAACCCCCAGCTGATTCTTTTTATAGAAACCTTCTTACACTGGTTCTGTCTCCGCGCCTGTCCGGCCGTAACAGAAACGAGTCTTTGAGGCTCAAATGTGTTGCATAAATCTATTTCCAATGCGCTGTTTATATTTGAGTAGTGACCCATTCAAGCACCGTGCACTATGCTCACCTGAGACCTTTCCACAGGCAATATTCATTGAGTTCAATTCAACACAAGGCAAAAGAAAGCTGACACGACATGGTGATAAAACAGTGATAGCCAACCCTTTTTGTTTCGAATGGTGGCTTGTCAGAAGTAGTAAAGGCGAGTCATGATTCTTCTACAACACATCACAGGAGCCCTGGGTCTTCTCTGTTGAGGGGGTGCCTGCGTCATGACAAGAACTTCCTGATTGAACTTGAGCAAATTAAAATATTTAACTCAATAAAAACAATAAAAACTCAGTTTTGTTACCGTTTAGGAGAAACACTTTTATGAACAGCAGGCAGACAGACAGACAGGCAGGCAGGCAGACAGGCAGGCAGGCAGGCAGACAGACAGACAGTCCCTTCCTTCCTAACATCCTACTTATACTAAAAGCTCTACTAACGTCCTACTCATACTAAAAGCTGTACTAATGTCCTACTCATACTAAAGTTTGTGTAGACGAGAAATGCCCGGTTGAGTACTAACTTCCGGGAAAATTTTTGTGCATGGATCGATAGGTTACTTTTCCTACTCAGTTGCCCCACGATGCACTGCGTCCTTTCAAATGACATGGAAGTTTTTTTTTATTCTTTATTGCTTCTGTATACCTCAGTGTAAATGGTACGACGAACCTCGCATACACAATGGATGGTAAAGTAGACAGTATGTAGTATATACATGTTGAGTATGTAGGAGGGAGGGCGTTAGTAGGGCTTTTAGTATGTAGTATATACATGTTGAGTATGTAGGAGGGAGGACGTTAGTAGGGCTTTTAGTATGTAGTATATACATGTTGAGTATGTAGGAGGGAGGACGTTAGTAGGGCTTTTAGTATGTAGTATATACATGTTGAGTATGTAGGAGGGAGGACGTTAGTAGGACTTTTAGTATGTAGTATATACATGTTGAGTATGTAGGAGGGGGGACGTTAGTAGGGCTTTTAGTATGTAGTATATACATGTTGAGTATGTAGGAGGGAGGGCGTTAGTAGGGCTTTAGTATGTAGTATATACATGTTGAGTATGTAGGAGGGAGGACGTTAGTAGGGCTTTTAGTATGTAGTATATACATGTTGAGTATGTAGGAGGGAGGACGTTAGTAGGGCTTTTACAACACAACCAAAGTGTCATCATTAACTTTATAGAAATTGAAAATATCAGGATACAAACCAAATAAAGCCTTCAGGTGTCTGATGATAAACTGCTGTGAGTCAGTGTGTGTGTGTGTGCGCGTGCGTGTGTGTGTGTGTGTGTGTGTGTGTGTGTGTTATCATGTTGAGTGTGTGTGTGTGTTGAGTGGGAGGGCGTGCGTGCTTGTGTGTTTATGTTATATGAGGAGGGAGGTAGTATTTTAGTATGTAGATACATGTTGAGTATGTGAAGAAAGAGTGTTTTACACACAACCAAAGTGTCATCATTAACTTTATAGAATTGAAAATATCAGACAGACCAAACCCAGTGTGTGTGTGTGTGTCGTGTGTGTGTGTGTGTGTGTGTGTGTGTGTGTGTGTGTGTGTGTGTGTGTGTGTGCGTGTGTGTGTGTGTGTGTGTGTGTGTGTAAGAGTGTGTGTACTAACTATGTGTGTGTAAATGTCTCTGTTGTAATTCTTTGTGTGGACAGACGAGGGTTAAATCTTGATCAACAGAAAGAGGAACATTGACCTCAGACATCAACCTCTGACCACACAATGAATTTCACCAAATCCCCCAGACGAGAGTTCTAGAGAAGTAAGTATCAGTTAAAGTATCAGGTATTATAATGATTATATAATAATATATATAACTTAATGATTATTATGAAAACACAGACAGAACATCTTTATTTGTTCTTGTTCTGTCCTGAGATGAAACTTTTACAGAAGCTACGATGTACAAATCAGAGACATTTTAAATCAAGAGAAAACAGTAAATATGAACGTTGATTATATGTTGTTCACCAAGGTTAGGGTTATGACAGAGGGACAGACAGACAGAGAGACAGACATACAGACAGAGAAACAGACAGACAGACAGACAGCTAACCCTCTAACCCTAACCCTGTTCACCAGACACTTACAGGAAGCTTTCTGTCAGGGAGGACCTGAATGTTCTGCTAATTAAATCACCAAAAAACAACTTTCTGTGTTCGACCAAATCCTTTTTACTGAACCATTAAGTTTTTAATAATGTGATAAAATAGTAACCGTGGTGGAGTGAGGCGGACGCGCGTTATAACTGCAGAAACATGTAGAAGCACTTTCAGAATATTGAATTTATACAAAGGTGAAAAAATAAGCAAAATAAATGAAAAACTGCAACAAAAAAAACGTAATTAACAAAGTTTCATGATCAGTGTTTCCCCTGGAGTTTTTTTTAGGCCCGGTGGTAAAAGCTGATAAAGAGTATGCACGCGGCGTGCGTAGCAAATTTCTAGTAGAAATTGACCAAAACTACAAATCAGGCCATAGGGTTATGCCTTCACATTCAGTACGTTTGTACATTTTGTGTTTCCCTTTTGAGACTGCTGGGGGAGAATGGATCTTCTAGTGGGGTCTGGGGGCATGCCCCTGCGGAAGAAAACCTTTGCCATTTTAAAGTTAAATGCATCAATCTGGTGCACTTTGAGAAGCTAAATCAGATTTTTTTTTTGCTCTGTAAACAGCTGTCATATATGTCCTGCCTAAAACAATTCTCTGGAATAATTTGGAGACACAAGCCATATGAACTATTGAAGAGAAACACATGGATATGAAAACACAATGAACACTAAGACCTAATATAGACAGGTCTGTCCTGTCTGGTGTTCATTCCTGGAGTAATCTGGATCATGAAACATTTTCTTTAATTTACCAAATATTAATTTTAAATTAATGAATTAAGCTAGGCTACACATCACGATTAGCCTATCAATCAAAATGTGTGCACACTTAGCCACATTTCGTATTCCGACCATTATATTTCATGTAGCCTAGTTCTCAATTTAAAACATAAAAATAAAGTAGCATTGAAAATACCAAAAAATAAAGCTTGTAGGGCTACAATAGCCTGCTGTTTTCAAGATAACTTGCTGCTGTCTAAGCTGTTGATACAGATTGGTTGCCACAGCGACGTAGCGACTTTAACTTTCTAAGTTTTGCTCAGCACTTTCTCCTGTTCAACTCCCTGTTACTGAGTCCTACATATCTCCAGTGTGATGTCTGCTGGCTGCTCATGCTCCTGCCATGGACCTATAAAGGAAGGTTCTTTCTCCTCAGTTTCCCTGTTTGACATGTGCGCTCCGAATGCACACGCGCATTGCACCGCAGCGCGCAGACGAAAAAAATAAAAAATAAATAAAAAATAAGAATAATAATTTTTTTTTTTTACTTTTTTTTTTTTTGGGCAGCTGTTGGCCTGGCGGGGGGTCCCGTTGGCCTATTCAACTGTAGTGTCTCGCCTTAAAAAAACTGTCCAACAGTGTTGAGAAAAGGTGCTGTACTAATTAACTAATGTAATAATAACAGTCTTGAACATGAAAAAATATAAAAGCATTTCTTGGGCTCTTCTTGGGATTTTTCCGAGCTCCTGCACCAGTGTGAGTTTTGTAGGGAGCTGATAGGCTTAATCAACTTTGTGTGAACTCGTTTTGGTGAATTACTTGACTGTAACCAACATTTATTCCGCATGAAAAAAGTTACGCACTATCGCTTTAAGAACAATGCTATTCAAATAAATGTGATGTAATATGGACATTCTTAAACATAGCAAAATAATGAAAAAAACTTTAGAAGTGGCCTATTGACACACACACACACACACACACACACACACACACACACACACACACACACACACACACACACACACACACACACACACACACACACACACACACACACACACACACACACACACACACACACACACCGCCTTCCAGAGGGGGACCGCCCTCTACACCTTCCAGAGGGGGACCGCCCTCTACACCTTCCAGAATGGACAAGATGCCCTCAACAATAACTCTTTAAAAACAGTTTTTTTCTGTGATGGGGAAATATGCCGCAGACACTGACTCATCGGTGTTCGTCTTATCGATTCCACTGTAGGTGTGTTGCCATCTCTTCCATGACTGGTAGAATTATATATTTCACAACGTCTACAATGTCCTATTCACCGATCATCTCCACAACATGTTCCTAACTGCTTGGCATATTTATATAAACACATCTTTATATTTAGCGTATGCATATTCTTTAATTATATTTAACATTATTCTATTTCATGTACAGTATCCTACTTCACTAGTTATTATCGCAATTGTTAATTCCAGGTACAATATATTATTTCGTCTACATTTATTATTTATTTTATTTTGAAAAGAAAAGACAAATAAACACATAAAACAAGAGAAAAAACTGGGACTTCTGGAGGTTATGACGCAGCACAGGACAACAGTGGCTCAGAGCAGAGAGATGGATGAGGATGAAGCTGTACTCCTGTTTGGTTATGGGGCAAGAGTGGCTGGGAACCATGCCTTATTCAAAGTCACTTAAACCCCTTGTTTCCCCATTCTGAGGCTCGGTTTGAACTTCAGCACATTGTCTTGACCACGTCTACATGTGATTGGCTGATTAGCTATTTGTTGTTATACAGGTGTACCTCAATCACAAGCAATATTAGACTTTTGTACACATGCATACAGTAATACTTTACAATAAAGCTTCATTGATTAACTGTTTGTAAATGCTTACCTAATGCTAAATAATTATTAACTGAGCATTTACTAACTGATAATTAACTAACCATTATGCCTAATTAATGCCTAACTAAGCATCAACTAATCATTAAATAAGACTTAGTGTACAAATGTCCAAACCTACTCTTTCAAATGTCACTCACTCACTAGTATTGATAGGTGGTTCTACAAAGTATTGACACAGGGCGGCTCAATACTTTTGCACGCCACATTTTCCAGTTTTTTTTATTTATAATTTGGTTTTGAAAAAAAAAAAAAATTCATTCCACTTCACAATGATGCGCCACTGTGTGTTGGTCCATCACATACAATCCCAATAAAATAAATGTACGTGTGTGGTTGTTACGTGACAAAATGTGGATACATTGGCAAGACACTGTAAGTGGAGTCCATTTACCATTTTTACCATTTACAATGGACAAGATGCCCTCAACAATGACCCTTTAAAGGGGCACTGTGTAATATGACATCATCAAGTAAGTTCTACAAAGTTCTAGAACGCAACACTCCCCGGGTAACCCCAACCCTTTAGAACAGTGGTTCTCAACCTTTTTTGAGCAAACGCCCCCCTAACCTTACCAAGATACTCTAGCGCCCCCCCCCCCAAAAAAAAACAAAAAAAAAAAAAAAAAACACACACACACACACACACACACACACACACACACAATTAAGAATATGTTTTGGCTACATCCTCTATCAACAATAAAACATATTTTCTGTGCTGTTTTGGTTTCTTATAAGAATTATTTAAAAAAAAATCCCAATATGAGCCTGTTCTATGATAGGCAGATTTAACCCACTGTCAGGTGGCTGGTTGCATAAAAAGAAAAAACACTATCAGCATTGGTTGTGATCCTTGAGATCCCCCCCAGACATGTACCGAACACAGCCCATTAAGAGGGCATTGTTGTCGGCAGTTGTTGTCTCATCTAACTGGATGCTGAAGGGACACACACGCAGGGTGGCACACAGCTGCTGCTCAGTGCGACATCTCCCGTATGCGCCGGGCAACAGTATCGTTACTGAGCGGGATGGCTTTGATGACTGGCGCAGCATCCCGCTCCATGGCTGTCGATATTGCTTATTTTATTGCCGGAATTACCAAAGACTCACCCACAGTGAACGGTAAACCAGACTTAGCAATTAATAAAGCGATGTTGAAGGACGCCACCAACCCGCTTTCGCTTTGATTGACGTTCCGGGCGAGCAGAGAGTTGATGGTGGGCCGTCTTGAATGTTGATCCCTCAGAGACTTAAAGTAGGATGGATCTTCAGCTGATTTTTCGGGATGTTTTTTCACTAAATGTTCCTGTAGTCGCGAGGGTTTCATGGCCTCATTAGAGAACACCTGATCGCAGAGCAGGCACATTGGTAAAGTGGTGTTCATCGGTGACGGGATAAATACATAACTAATGTAATTGGCATTGTAGTGCCGGCACTTTTTCTTGCTATCCGCCATGTTTGTTTATGTTATGTTATTAAAGTTGAATATGTTACAATGAATTGTGTACGTTTTCATTGGTTGTTGAACTGTTATCCCGCAAACTAGCGCTCATGACGTAGCTGTGCTTTGCTGCTGTACAGGGCTTCAGTGAGCCTCTCGCGGTGCACAGCGTTTAGTATATCGTCTCTCTCCAACATATGAGAGTTGTGTCTTTAACATGGTTCTGCTTGTGTGTTAGTTAACTCCATGCTTTGGCTGATTACTCTGTGTTTTCTCCACCTCAGAGACAATAGTTAGTTTAAGTTTGAATCTCGCTGCGCTAGCATTAGCAATATCAGTAAACGTCATTATACTAGTCTGTGATTGGCTGATTCCTCTGCCGCTAAGGCTTTGATTGGCTGGTTGTTCTGACTCAAAGACCTCTTATTGGCTGTCTGCAGAGCCTTCTCTTTTCGAAGGCTGTGACAGTCAGCAGACCGCAGAAGAGAAGGAGAGAATAGTTAAAAAGAGGTTGAGGGGTTAGAAACATGAAAAGTTAAAATAGGCTGTTTATTTCAGGTAACCAATTTTAACAGTCAAAAGATTTATAAGATTTTTAAGAACGTTTAAAATATATTTATTAAAAAAAAAAAAAAAAAAAAAATCTCGTGTCCCAGCGCCCCCCTAGGTTGTACGAACGCCCCCCAGGGGGCGGTACCGCCCCCGTTGAGAAACCCTGCTTTAGAATAATAACAGAAGCTACAGTGGCCTTCAAGGACGAGAACAATTCTAAATTCTAAACAATGCACCTGATGACATTCCAACCAACATGGATGCCTCCATAAGACTTGCCTGCTCAATGTACAAAATGTATATTAATATTTGTAATTCTCCGCTCAGGAGGATAATTCAGATTATTGGCAGAGGTGATTTTTCACCAATGAGGACATATTTATGAATGAGGATATTGATTTCAGCTAATAAATTACTTAAAATATTACACAGTGTCCCTTTAAGAACATTTATTTTCTGTGATGGTGAAATATGCCGCAGACACTGACTCATCGGTGTTCGTCTTATCGATTCCACTGTAGGTGTGTTGCCATCTCTTCCATGACTGGCAGAATTATATATTTCACAACGTCTACAATGTCCTATTCACCGGACATCTCAAGAACATGTTCCTAACTAATTGGCACATTTATATATTCACATCATGTCCGTTTAAATATGTTTTAATTACATGTAACATTGTTCTATTTCATGAACAGTATCCTACTTCACTAGTTATTATTACAATTGTTAATTCCAGGTACGGTATTTTATTTCGTATACATTTATTTAAAATTTTCGTTTGAAAAGAAAAGACGAATAGATACATAAAAAAGATCAAACTTGGCTTATGGAGGATATGATGTATAAAAGGGAAAACAAATGTTGACTGATTAATAATGCACAAACGCCTGCAGTGTAGACACAGCACAGGCCAACAGTGACTCAGAGAAGAGATGGAGGTCGCTGTACTCCTGTTTGGTTATGGGTCAAGAGTGACTAGGCACCACGCCACGTTAACAGTCACTTAAACCCCCTTTCTTCCCCATTTCTTTTTATTCTCTTGCTCAATGTCTTTTTACCCTAGCACTTATTAATCTTGTTTGGTTTATTGTGTGTAGATATGTGTATTTATCTTATTGTTCATGTGTTTTTGATTCGTGTGTATTTATTTGATTTGTACTTGCTCGTATGTATTTTATGTCAAAGCACTTTCACGTAAGTAGTAGGAAAATAATGTTTAAAAGCCTTTATTAAATTGGCATTAAAGACCAACAAAAAAAACTGCTACATTTTTATTGGAAGGTCTTCGTAAGGTTGTATGGAAGGAAAGAGTGTTTTACTTACTTTTTTGAAAAGTCCAATTTTAAATGTGTTTTCATTGCAGGAGTTATTAGTTATTGTAGCAAAGAACATTAAACTACATTAACTACAGTCCCCCTCCTTCTTCCCTAATTCTTCTTCCCAACCTCTTCTCCTGACGGCTTTTGAGTTGGTTACTGTAGCGCAACCTATGTACAAATCATAGTCAAACTCAAAAACAAACCTGTGCCCAAAAGGGCATTAGTTGTCAGTATACAGTTGTTGCCTTTATACCATGGAATTGACCCATGGAGGACGATGCGTTAAATAATAAGGCTTCTCTTCCTTTTTATGAGGCCTGCCATTGCTAATTGGGAGCGAGGTTCAGTGTATGGCATCCAAGTTGGCTAATGCTCCAGCATGTTTGCAGAAATGTGTGATCTTGCTGAGAGACAGACTTTTCTCACTATATGTGCTATTATTACATTATGAGCGGTATCAATAAGGTTCTTAATGTAATAAGTTATTACAGTATTACATTATGTGCAAAGCCCTTATTACGTTACACGTCCATGATTTTATTACATTACAAGCCGTTATTACATTATGAGTCTTTATTACATTATAAGTTGCAACACACGCCAATCAAACTTGGGTAAAAACAGAATTTTTCTTACTGCAGGTCTTCTGTTTGGGGTTTCTCATATCTTGCCAACCATTCTCTCTCTCTCACACACACACACACACACACACACACACACACACACACATGCCCGCCAATGTGTTTTTCACACAGTGGATTAGAAGTGACTGATGACTATTTGTTAAAAGTAAAAACCTTTTTTCATTAGGATTACATTTGAAAAAAAGACAAAAGACAAATATATGCTTTGAAATGCAAGCGCAAGTTTATTCAAGAGATCTCAATCCAAATTAATGCAAAATTCCTCTATCAATTAAGTAAATGCAGATATTGTGAGGAACATTGTAGCACAGCTTCAGAGTGGCCCTCCGCCCCATCAGTCGAAATAAGGCTGCTGTGGGTTGTCATTAACTCCACGTTTGTCAAGCTGCTCCAGCTTCTCCAGCTGCTTCAGCTGCTGCTCCATCTTCTGGAGATCCATGCTTCCCAACGACCTGGTGGAGGGAGAAAAAGTAGTTTTGTTTGTATTTGTATTATTATATATGAGAAATATAGATATGCAGTAAAATCACATTCACTCTGACGTTGAAACTTCAGAACTTAGTGTGAGAATAAAAATAACAATGGAAGAAGTAAAGGTACTTACTTACAAACCCCTTTGGGAGAAAAGAGAAAGGAAGGAGAAAATGATTATATTTCAATCCTGAACTGTTTCTATTATATCTCACATCAAAAACAAACATGAATACTATTACAGAAGAGTCATAGATACAGTTTGAACACTGTGTGTAATATGGTCCTAAATCTGTAACAGGAGACCTTTAATTCAACTTGTGAGACTCTGAGGATGCCCTCATTTACAATGACGACAAGCAAGAATAAACACAATGAACAAGGATTAAAGGGATGAAACATATCATTAATGGAGTGAAATACTAAAAGAAGACATTTTAAGTTTAGACTTCACAATCAAGCCATATACCTATTTGTATTCACAAGTATCAATATCTATTGCCCTTAGGAACAACATCAACATATTTTTGATCTATTAAGAACTAGTTTCAGGGAAACAAGAGCATCCAAAAATAACATAAAAAGACAATAGCTGGTTTCACAGTCAGCAACACAAAATAATATAGTGCCATCAGCATACAGATGAATTTGACAACCACTGACGAGAGACAAAAGATCATTAATGTAAATGGTGAATAGCAGCGGCCCTAAAATTGATCCTTGTGGAGGTAGTACCTAGAGCGCTTTTAGCCAAATCACGCCAAAACGCCTCTCCAGTGTCAGCCATCAGAAGAACCATGGACAGCACCATGAAGACCGCGGTACACTTCATCCTAAAGAAGAATAGAAACAAGTGCAAATGTCAAAATCAACAGTAGTGTATTGTCTCCATTATCGATAGTGCGTCTACGTTACTGTGTCTTCTAGATCGGGTTTAAATTTAACTTCTCACCTTCCGATGATCAAATGTTCTCAAACAGAGCGCTGAGAGATTCAAAGGTGATGTGAATGTGTGTGCCAACTGGAGGCATACGTCTCCCTTTATACATGCTGGACTTTAGTAGTTGAGTAATATTTAGTGGTATTGGGCATGGGATGATCCAAGCACTTTCCTGCCCTCAAGATTTCAGTCTAGACCAAGTTCATGTGTGGTCAGACTAGAATTTGGCAACAGTTACTGCACTGGTAATCCACCATTGTAGTTGTTTTCCCCAATTATTACCTAATACTTGTATTTTTAAATGTATCATTAAGATTCATTTTCTCCTTTTAAGTCACTCAAAATATTATGTTCTATTCATAACTGTCTCATGTTCCTATTACTGGCTATGCAATTCAGTGTAACAGAAATAAAAACAACTTGTAAGGTGCTTGTGTGTGTGTGTGTGTGTGTGTGTGTGTGTGTGTGTGTGTGTGTGTGTGTGTGTGTGTGTGTGTGTGTGTGTTTGTTTGTGTTTGTGTGTGTGTGTTTAAACTGTCCATATTGGCTAATATTTCTGATAATCGTGAGATCTCTGATTCAATATGGAGGTAAAACACTATTAATTTTCTATTAGTGGCCATGAATATGTCCATAATATTTTTCATCACATAATTCTATTTAGGTATTATTACAGTTTAAATTACATTTATATAAAACATTTTTTTAAAGAAAGCGTGTAACAATAGGCACACACAGAACCAAAGAGTCCCCTCTTCAATAGGCACACAGAACCAAAGAGTCCCCTCTTCAATAGGCACACAGAACCAAAGAGTCCCCTCTTCAATAGACACACAGAACCAAAGAGTCCCCTCTTCAATAGACACACAGAACCATTGCTGCAAAGAGTCCCCTCTTCAATAGACACACAGAACCAAAGAGTCCCCTCTTCAATAGACACACAGAACCAAAGAGTCCCCTCTTCAATAGACACACAGAACCAAAGAGTCCCCTCTTCAATAGACACACAGAACCATGGCTGCAAAGAGTCCCCTCTTCAATAGGCACACAGAACCATGGCTGCAAAGAGTCCCCTCTTCAATAGGCACACAGAACCAAAGAGTCCCCTCTTCAATAGACACACAGAACCATGGCTGCAAAGAGTCCCCTCTTCAATAGACACACAGAACCAAAGAGTCCTCTCTTCAATAGGCACACAGAACCAAAGAGTCCCCTCTTCAATAGGCACACAGAACCATGGCTGCAAAGAGTCCCCTCTTCAATAGGCACACAGAACCAAAGAGTCCCCTCTTCAATAGGCACACAGAACCAAAGAGTCCCCTCTTCAATAGGCACACAGAACCAAAGAGTCCCCTCTTCAATAGGCACACAGAACCAAAGAGTCCTCTCTTCAATAGGCACACACAGAACCAAAGAGTCCCCTCTTCAATAGGCACACACAGAACCAAAGAGTCCCCTCTTCAATAGGCACA
>CM049416.1:25157500-25160000 GCA_026929865.2 Hyperoplus lanceolatus
CTCCTGCTGTCCAGTTGATATAAATGACCCTGCGTTCCAATCCCCAAGAGTATGTGATTTGGAACACAGGGACATTATATACGGGGCGCTAGAATGAACACACACACATGGAGAGAGAGACACACACACACACACACACACAGAGACACAGAGAGAGAGAGACACACACACACACACACGCACACGGAGAGAGAGAGAGAGAGACACACACGCACACGGAGAGAGAGAGAGAGAGACACACACACACGCACACAGACACAAGGCAAGGCAAGGCAAGGCAAGTTTATTTATATAGCACAATTCAGACACAAGGCCACTCAAAGTGCTTTACAGGGGCAAGATTAGAATACATAAAACACATTAAACATTTAAAAGCGAATAAAAGAAGCAAATAAAAATAAAATAAAAATTAAAACTCAATTTAATAAAAGAAGCAAATAAAATGAAAATTGCAAGTTAAAAAGGAAACAGAAAAGTCTTCAGACTCGATTTAAAAGAACTGAGAGTTGCAGCAGACCTCAAGTTCTCTGGGAGTTTGTTCCAGATTGTTGGTGCATAAAAACTAAAAGCTGCTTCTCCTCGTTTAGTCCTAACTCTTGGGACTGTAAGTAGACCTGTCTGTTTGTCTGTCTGTCTGTCTGTCTGTCTGTCTGTCTGTCTGTCTGTCTCCTCGTTTAGTCCTAACTCTAGGGACTGTAAGTAGACCTGTCCCAGACGACCTAAGGGCTCTGGACGGTTCATAACTTATCAGCATATCAGTAATGTATTTTGGCCCTAAACCATTTAGTGCTTTATAAACCAACATCAGAATTTTGAAATCAATTCTTTGAGTGACTGGAAGCCAATGTAAAGACCTCAGAACTGGGGTAATGTGATCCACCTTTTTGGTCCTAGTGAGGACTCGAGCAGCAGCGTTCTGAATTAGCTGAAGCTGTCTGATTGATTTTTTTGGAAGGCCAGCAAGGACACTGTTACAGTAGTCAAGTCTACTAAAGATAAATGCATGGACAAGTTTTTCTAAATCTTGCTGAGACATAAGCCCTTTAATTCTTGATATGTTTTTTAGGTGGTAGTAGGCTGATTTATTGATTGATTTTATGTGTTTCTTGAAATTCAAGTCAGAGTCTACAACAACACCAAGATTTCTGGCTTGGGGTGTGGTTTCTAACATAATGGATGTAAGCTGTGCGCTGACTTTTAATTGTTCATCTTTGGCACCAAAGACAATTACTTCAGTTTTATCGTTGTTTAATTGAAGGAAATTTTGGCACATCCAATCATTGATTTGTTCAATGAACTTACTCAGTGCCTGTATTGGACTGTAGTCTCCTGGTGATATGGTTATGTAAATTTGTGTGTCGTCTGCATAATTATGGTAGCATAATTTGTTCTTATTCATAATCTGAGCTAGTGGGAGCATGTAGATGTTAAATAGAAGAGGGCCAAGAATGGAACCTTGGGGGACCCCGCATGTAATATTTGTCCGCTCAGATGTGAAATTGTCTATTGACACATAGTAGTCTCTATCCTTTAAGTAGGATTCAAACCAGCTTAGTACAGTTCCCGAAAGTCCAACCCAGTTTGCTAGTCGATCTACACACACACACGCACACACACACACACGCACGCACACACACACACACACACACACACAGAGAGAGACACACACACCGCACGCACACACACACACACACACACACACACACACACAGAGACACACACGCGCACACACACACACACACACACACACACACACACACACACACACAGAGGGAGACACACACACGCACACACACACACACACACACACACACACACACACACACACACACACACACACACACAGACACACACACACACACACACACACACACACACACACACACACACACACACACACACACACAGAGAGGGAGACACACACACGCACACACACACACACACACACACACACACACACACACACACAGAGACACACACACACACACACACACACACACACACACACACACACAGGGCCAACGGACTGGGTAGAAAAGTGATACAGTCGTGGGGGGGCCCAAGGCAGAGGGGGGCCCATCAAAAAAAATAAAAAAATAAATACATATATTTTTTTTTAACAAGCTGAATGTGGGGCCCCGATCTTTGAAGGCCCTGAACAATGCCATTCCAAAAAAGAAATAATTGACTGGCTCATGATGGGCCCCTGACCCTTGCAAGGAGATCAGGGGCCTGCGCATGACTGAGGCATGTGTGCAGGAGAGTAAGCAGGAGCAAGCCAACATTGAATTGAACTGGTGGCGAAAATAAACGCAGCGATGTTTCTATGGGGATATTTAGCTGTACAGAAATAAGTGCTGGCTAAGCTAGGACAGTTTAAGACTCCACATCACTGTGGCAACACAACCTGTCTATCAGCTCAGACAGCGCAGAGAAAAGTCTGATGAATACATGAGAGTGATGGCCCAGCCTAGCCTGGCTCCAGATGGCCCAGACACCT
>CM049416.1:25167500-25175000 GCA_026929865.2 Hyperoplus lanceolatus
TGCGACAGTGTAAAGCCCCTATCTCACTGGGCTGCGACAGTGTAAAGCCCCTATCTCACTGGGCTGGACAGGTAAAGCCCCTATCTCACTGGGCTGGACAGGTAAAGCCCCTATCTCACTGGGCTGCGACAGTCTGCGTCAAGTTGGAGACACAAAATTGCGACAAAATATGCAAATTAGCGAAAATTTTCACTTGCAGTCTCACTGAGTTGGTTCCTCACGACACGTTTGTGAATGTCCTGGCCAACACTTTCCGGGAGCATTTATGTCTCGCGAACGTCTGGCGAGCGTCGCACAAACGGAATGTTCGCCAAACCCTCACAAAGTTGTCTCACATTTCTCGCACTTTCTGACTCGTGGAGACTAAATTGAGAAGGGTTTGCGACGCGTTTGAGACACATGCGACCACTCTGAGACTATTTTGAGACTAGATTTGTCGCACACTTTTTTTGAACATGTTCAAAATTCATGCGACAGGACTGCGCGGCTCTGCGACTCATGAGAGGAAATTGAGAAAACCTCCGCGAACGTTTGGAGACAGTTTAGAGACTCTGAATGCGGTCTCCAACTTGTCTCAAACAGTCGCAGTGACACTGATCCTAACTCCGCCCCCAGGTGCCCATGCCTTCATACCTGATCGCCATCGTGGTGGGAGCTCTGGAGAGCAGGTAAAGCACTGTGGTTTTTTTTTTTTAAGATATTTTTTGGGCATTTTTACACACTTCTACACACACACACACACACACACACACACACACACACACACACACACACACACACAGACGCTGCCCTCTGATTGGTTCACAGGGAGATCGGTCCGCGCTCCAGAGTTTGGTCTGAGAAAGAACTGGTGGAGAAGTCTGCAGCAGAGTTCTCAGAGGTCAGAGATCCCTGTCTGTCTGTCTGTCTGTCTGTCTGTCTGTCTGTCTGTCTGTCTGTCTGTCTGTCTGTCTGTCTGTCTGTCTGTCTCTCTCTTTCTCCCTGTCTGTATCCCTCCCTTCCTCCCTCTCCCTCTCCCTCCCTCCCTCCCTCCCTTCCTCCCCCTGTCTGTCTCTAAATTAACCTGTCGGTCTCTCTCCCTCCCTTTCTCCCTCTCCCTCCCTCCCTCCCTCCCTCCCTCCCTCCCTCCCTCCCTCCCTCCCTTCCTCCCTGTCTGTCTCTAAGTTAACCTGACGGTCTCTCTCCCTCCCTTCCTCCCTCTCCCTCTCCCTCCCTCCCTGTCTCTAAGTTAACCTGTCGGTCTCTCTCCCTCTCTCCCTCCTTCCCTCTCTGTCTCTCTCCCTGTCTCCCTCCCTGTCTCTAAGTTAACCTGTCTGTCTCCCTCCCTCCCTGTCTGTCTCTAAATTAACCTGTCTCCCTCCCTCCCTCCCTCCCTTCCTCCCTGTCTGTCTCTAAGTTAACCTGTCTGTCTCTCTCCCTCCCTCCCTCTTTCTCTCCCTCTCTCCCTCTCTGTCTCTCTCCCTCCCTGTCTGTCTCTAGGTTAACCTGTCTGTCTCCCTCCCTCCCTGTCTGTCTCTAAATTAACCTGTCTCCCTCTCTCCCTCCCTCCCTCCCTCCCTTCCTCCCTGTCTGTCTGTATTAACCTGTCTCTCTCTCTGTCAGACTGAGTAGATGCTGCAAACAGCTGAGTCCCTGGCTGGTCCTTATGTGTGGGGTCACTGTCTCCCTCTCTCCCTCCCTCTCTCTCTCTCTCTCCCTCCCTCCCTGTCTTCCTCCCTCTCTCCCTCCCTCTCTCCCTCTCTCTCTCTCTCTCCCTCCCTCCCTTCCCTCTCTCCCTCCCTCTCTCTCTCCCTCCCTCCCTGTCTCCCTGTCTCCCTCCCTCCCTGTCTGTATTAACCTGTCTCTCTCCCTCCCTGTCTGTCTGTCTAACCTATCTCTCCCTCCCTCCAGACTGAGTTGATGTTGCAGACAGCTGAAGCCCTGGCTGGCCCTTATGTCTGGGGTCACTGTCTGTCTCCCTCCCTCCCTGTCTGTCTCTAAGTTAACCTTTCTTCCTCCCTCCCTCTCTCCCTGTCTGTCTCTGAGTTAACCTGTCTCCCCCCTCTCCCCTCCCTGTCCCTCCCTCTCTCCCCCCCCCCCCGTATTAACCTGTCTCCCGTCCCTCCCTCCCTCCCTGTCTGTATTAACCTGTCTCTCTCCCTCCCTGTCTGTCTGTCTAACCTGTCTTTCTCTCCCTTCCAGACTGAGTTGATGCTACAGACAGCTGAGTCCCTGGCTGGCCCTTATGTCTGGGGTCAGTATGACATCCTGGTGCTGCCGCCATCTTTCCCTTACGGAGGGATGGAGAACCCCTGCCTCACCTTTGCTACCCCCACACTGCTGGTAACACACACACACACACACACACACACACACACACACACACACACACACACACACACACACACTGAGACAGACAGACACACACACACACACACACACACACACACACACACTGAGACAGACACACACACACACACACACACACACACACACACACACACACTGAGACAGACACACACACTGAGACAGACACACACACACACACACACACACACACACACACACACACACTGAGACAGACACACACACACACACACACACACTGAGACAGACACACACACTGAGACAGACACACACACACACACACACACACACACACACACACACACACACACTGAGACAGACACACACACACACACACACACACACACACACACAGACTACTGAGCATATTTATTAATACATCTGTCTCTCTCTCCACAGGCTGGAGATAAGTCTCTGTCCAATGTGAGTATAACGTTATAACTCTTCATGTTCATCTATCTATCTATCTATCTATCTATCTATCTATCTATCTATCTATCTATCTATCTATCTATCTATCTATCTATCTATCTATCTATCTATCTATCTATCTATCTATCTATCTATCTATCTATCTATCTATCTATCTATCCATCACTCTATCTATCTATCTATCTATCTATCTATCTATCTATCTATCTATCTATCTATCTATCTATCTATCTATCTATCTATCTATCCATCACTCTATCTATCTATCTATCTATCTATCTATCTATCTATCTATCTATCTATCTATCTATCTATCTATCTATCTATCTATCTATCTATCTATCTATCTATCTATCTATCTATCTATCTATCTATCTATCTATCTATCTACTGTACTTTGACCTGTTTGCATTTCTTATGTCCAGAGTGTTTGTTATATGTACATTATGATGACATAAGGGCGCTCCGGTGGTGTAGTGGATAGAGCGTGTACCATATTGGCTCCGGCCTTCGTTGCAGTGGTCGCGGGTTCAAATCTGACCCGTGGACCTTTACTGCAGGTCATCCCCTCTCTCTCTCTCTCTCTCTCTCTCTCTCTCCCTCCCTCCCTTTATCTCTCTCTCTCTCCCCATTTCAGCTCTGTACTGTCTAATAAAGCCCTCTCTCTCCCTCCCTTTGTCTCTCTCTCTCCCCATTTCAGCTCTGTACTGTTTAATAAAGCCCTCTCTCTCTCTCTCCCTCCCTTTATCTCTCTCCCTCTCCCCATTTCAGCTCTGTACTGTCTGATAAAGCTCTCTCTCTCTCTCTCTCTCTCCTCTCTCTCTCTCTCTTCCTCTCTGTACTGTCTAATAAAGCTCTCTCTCTCTCTCTCTTCCTCTCTGTACTGTCTAATAAAGCTCTCTCTCTCTCTCTCTTCCTCTCTGTACTGTCTAATAAAGCTCTCTCTCTCTCTCTCTCTCTTCCTCTCTGTACTGTCTAATAAAGCTCTCTCTCTCTCTCTCTCTTCCTCTCTGTACTGTCTAATAAAGCTCTCTCTCTCTCTCTTCCTCTCTGTACTGTCTGATAAAGCTCTCTCTCTCTCTCTCTCTCCTCTCTGTACTGTCTAATAAAGCTCTCTCTCTCTCTCTCTCTCTTCCTCTCTGTACTGTCTAATAAAGCTCTCTCTCTCTCTCTTCCTCTCTGTACTGTCTAATAAAGCTCTCTCTCTCTCTCTCCCTCTCCGCTCTCTCTCTCTCTCTTCCTCTCTGTACTGTCTAATAAAGCTCTCTCTCTCTCTCTCTCCCTCTCTGTACTGTCTAATAAAGCTCTCTCTCTCTCTCTTCCTCTCTGTACTGTCTAATAAAGCTCTCTCTCTCTCTCTCTCCCTCTCCGCTCTCTCTCTCTCTCTTCCTCTCTGTACTGTCTAATAAAGCTCTCTCTCTCTCTCTCTCTTCCTCTCTGTACTGTCTGATAAAGCTCTCTCTCTCTCTCTTCCTCTCTGTACTGTCTAATAAAGCTCTCTCTCTCTCTCTTCCTCTCTGTACTGTCTAATAAAGCTCTCTCTCTCTCTTCCTCTCTGTACTGTCTAATAAAGCCTGAATGATGATGTAATGTTTACTTGTTTGCTTCCTGTCAGGTGATCGCTCATGAGATCTCTCACAGCTGGACTGGAAACCTGGTCACCAACAAGACCTGGGAGCACTTCTGGTGAACACACACACACACACACACACACACACACACACACACACACACACACACACACACACACACACACACACACACACACACACACACACACAGACAGACAGTACCCCCCCCCCCCCCCCCACACACACACACACACACACATTATACAGACACACACACATAAACACAGACACACACACATTATACAGACACACACACATAAACACAGACACACACACATTATACAGACACACACACATAAACACAGACACACACGCATTATACAGACACACACACATAAACACAGACACACACGCATTATACAGACACACACACATAAACACAGACACACACGCATTATACAGACACACACACATAAACACAGACACACACACATTATACAGACACACACACATAAACACAGACACACACACATTATACAGACACACACACATAAACACAGACACACACGCATTATACAGACACACACACATAAACACAGACACACACGCATTATACAGACACACACACATAAACACAGACACACACGCATTATACAGACACACACACATAAACACAGACACACACACATTATACAGACACACACGCATTATACAGACACACACACATAAACACAGACACACACACATTATACAGACACACACACACACACACACAGACACACACACATTATACAGACACACACACATAAACACAGACACACACACATTATACAGACACACACACATAAACACAGACACACACACATTATACAGACACACACACATAAACACAGACACACACACATAAACACAGACACACACACACACACACACACAGACACACACACATTATACAGACACACACACATAAACACAGACACACACACATAAACACAGACACACACACATAAACACAGACACACACACATAAACACAGACACACACACACACACACACACACACACATAAACACAGACACACACACACACACACACAGACACACACACATAAACACAGACACACACACATAAACACAGACACACACACATTATACAGACACACACACATAAACACAGACACACACACATAAACACAGACACACACACATTATACAGACACACACACATAAACACAGACACACACACATAAACACAGACACACACACATAAACACAGACACACACACATTATACAGACGCACACACATAAACACAGACACACACACATTATACAGACACACACACATAAACACAGACACACACACATTATACAGACACACACACATAAACACAGACACACACGCATTATACAGACACACACACATAAACACAGACACACACGCATTATACAGACACACACACATAAACACAGACACACACGCATTATACAGACACACACACATAAACACAGACACACACACATTATACAGACACACACACATTATACAGACACACACACATAAACACAGACACACACACATTATACAGACACACACACATAAACACAGACACACACACATTATACAGACACACACACACACACACAGACACACACATAAACACAGACACACACACACATAAACACAGACACACACACATAAACACAGACACACACACATAAACACAGACACACACACACACACACACACATAAACACAGACACACACACACATAAACACAGACACACACACATTACACAGACACACACACACACACACAGACACACACGCTGTTACGTTTCATTTTCGTTTGCTGTCACCAATTTGCCCTCTTGGGACACTAATAAAAACCTTGAACCTTGACCCCTGTTTGACCTCTCTGTGACTCCCTCCCTCCCTCCCTGTCTGTCTCTCTCTCCCTCTCTCACTCACTCACTCCCTGTCTGTCTCTCTCTCCCTCCCTCCCTGTCTGTCTCTCTCTCCCTCCCTCACTCACTCCCTGTCTGTCTGTCTGTCTGTCTGTCTCTCTCTCCCTCCCTCCCTGTCTGTCTCTCTCTCCCTCCCTCACTCACTCCCTGTCTGTCTGTCTCTCCCTCCCTCCCTGTCTGTCTGTCTCTCTCTCCCTCCCTACCTGTCTGTCTCTCTCTCCCTCCCTCCCTCCCTGTCTGTCTCTCTCTCTCTCCCTCCCTCCCTGTCTCTCTCTCTCTCCTCCCTCCCTGTCTGTCTCTCTCTCCCTCCCTGTCTGTCTCTCTCTCTCTCCCTCCCTCCCTGTCTGTCTCTCTCTCCCTCCCTCACTCACTCCCTGTCTGTCTGTCTGTCTGTCTGTCTCTGCCCCTTGACCCCTGTTTGACCCCCCCCCCCCTATCTCTCCCCCTCTCTCCCTCCCTCCCTGAGGGCCACACCCTGTCTACCTGGCGAGGATGACTCTCCCTCCCTCCCTGTTCTTTCCCCCCCCTCAGTGAAGAGTTCAGACTGTTCAAGGCTGAGGGAGGATGGAAGGAGCTGCAGCCAGGCCCTGAGACTGTCTGTCTGTCTGTGCCCCTTGACCCCTGTTTGACCCCCCCCCCATATTCCCCCCAGGTTGAATGAGGGCCACACCGTCTACCTGGAGAGGATGATCGGTCGCTCCATGTTCAGTGAAGAGTTCAGACAGTTCAAGGCTGAGGGAGGATGGAAGGAGCTGCAGGAGGCGGTGAGACAGACAGACAGGGAGGGAGAGAGACAGGGAGGGAGGGAGGGAGACTGGGAGGGAGGGAGAGAGAGAGACAGGGAGAGAGGGAGGGAGGGAGGGAGGGAGAGAGGGAGAGAGAGAGACAGGGAGGGAGGGAGACGGGAGGGGAGGGAGGGAGACTGGGAGGGAGGGAGAGAGAGAGACAGGGGGAGAGAGGGAGGGAGGGAGGGAGGGAGAGAGGGAGGGAGAGAGACAGGGAGGGAGGGAGACAGGGAGAGAGGGAGGGAGAGAGACAGGGAGGGAGAGAGGGAGGGAGGGAGGGAGAGAGACAGGGAGGGAGGGAGGGAGGGAGAGAGACAGGGAGAGAGGGAGAGAGACAGGGAGGGAGGGAGGGAGAGAGACAGACAGGGAGGGAGGGAGGGAGGGAGAGAGACAGGGAGGGAG